>JAADYH010000753.1:0-14779 GCA_023338125.1 Phytopythium aichiense | reverse complement strand
CCGAGACGCGAACGCTTCGCTGAACATGCTGATGCTGCTCGTCGAGTGTGAGTTTCGAGGACACCCCCGACCGCCTGCGTTTTCCAGACATTGATGCTTATCGCCTGCGAGTGCCTGGACGCAAGAGCGCTTCGAAGACATCCTTGTGCTGCTTCCCGACTGCGAGCGCCGCGGCTGGCCGTGGCCGCGTGCGATTTCCAGAGCTGGAGTCTGCATCGACAAGTGTTCACAGGTGCCTCTTCCTTCGGCAACGCGGGTGGAGGTGGCCTTCAGGCTTGGCGGCCTGTTGTCTGCGGTATCTTCCGCAGGCAGTGGATAGCCCGTAAATTCGGGCATTGAGGTTGTCGCTTTGCGATGTTTTTTTTTTTACAACATAAACGCGGAAATCTGGAGGTGCAGGTAATCAAACAGGCACAAGCATTCTCGTGCCAGAATGATCAACACTTCCAGTCACTCGGTCACATTGACTCGGCTTCGACCAACCCGCCTCACAGGACCAACTTCATTTCTGCCTCTCGGCATCCGCTTCATTTTTCAATCTTCTCACAGCAGCGCACCAACGCCTGGAGTCTCGACCTGCCATGAGCCAGTCATACTTGCAGTGGGCCATCGGCGGAGTCGTCAAGGGGATCTTCAACCTCGCGGCCCCGCTCGTCATCACCCCCACCATGAGCAAGAAGTAAGTCATTTTCACTGCACCACTGGAACTTTGCCACTAGGGATCACACTGATCACATCATGCGTGAATGTGCTTAGCTCGCTTGGTTGTATCGCGTACGTCAAGGAGAACGCGCAGCGTGGAGACCCCGCGTCTGTTGTCCGAACCATCGACGAGTTCGCCAGCAAGCACATTATGATGAACGTTGGCGAGGACAAGGGCAAGATCGTGGACGCCGAGATCCACCGCAAGCGGCCTGCCATCATGGCGGAGCTCGGGTCGTACACGGGGTACAGCACCGTGCGGTTCGCTAGCGCGCAGCGAGAGGCGGCAGGAGAGAAGCCCTCGCACTACTACGCCTTCGAGTTCTCGCCCGTGTACGCGTCGCGTGTCCGAGAGGTGCGTGTGCAAGACGATGAGCAGCAACATGATCGACTCTCTGATGATCATCGTGGTTTATGTCGAAGATGGTCGAGTTTGCGGGCCTTGAGGACCAAGTGACGGTGGTTGAAGGAGCGTTCGCCGACAACCTGCATGTTCTCCAAGGCAAAGCCGTCGACGTACGTCTTTGAACGCCGCGAGCGGGACGATCACTGAGAGACACCTTCGGCATGCTAACAGTTGTTTGTGATGTGATATTGGGGGAGAAGATTTTCTTTATCGACCACGACAAGTCGCTATACGTATCGGATGCCAAGCAAATTCTCGAGAGCGGCACGCTCCGCGACGGCTCACTGCTGATCGCAGACAATGTGCTATTCCCCGGCACGCCAGACTACCTCGAGTTCCTGGAGAAGGAGCCAAGCCTGGCCCCCACGCTCCACACGGTGCCAATCGAGCAGCTTCCCATCCTCGACGACGGGATCTCGATCGCAACCTACTCGGCCTAGGCGCTGCATATTCGTCGATCCAGTGGGTCTCGAACGGTGCCAGACGCCAACGAAGGAAGCCTCCTCCGTAGTTCTCCTGCGTAAATCAGTAACGAAAACGTTCAATGTTGAGACCACATCGGCTCACGGTGGTGAAGTGCTTGCTCTGCGAAATGCGGCTTCACTAATCACCCAGCCGCTAAAGGCGACCACGGACATCTGGGTTGCCTCGAGTCGATCTTCCTCTATGACAAGTGGTACCGGACGCCTCCATAACATGAGTAAATGTGGATCCTGAACCATTGCAGCGTCTGAGCCAACCGGGATCACTCGATGGTATTCATCCCATGAAGATCTTCTGCCAAGCCACTTCCCGAAGGTGCGGTCAGTCCGACTGGCTCAGTGGGCTTCGCAGCGCTGATGATTCGCTGGAGACCGTCCGCTAGTGTCCTGACGCTCGCCGTATTCTCGTCACCAATGCCCTTCGTCTCATCTTGTCGGTCAGCAGCCGCGTGGGCCCTCGCGGCGACCTGCTCGATGCGCGCCAAGATGTCGAAGTAGTAGTCGATCTCGTCCTTGAGGCTGTCCATCGTGAGCTTCAGCCGCGCGCTGTCCCGGACGAGGTTCTCATGCAGTCCGAGCGCTACTTGCGTCTCCTTCTCCAGCTTGTCGCCTTCATCTTGGTCGTTCAGGTTCGACAGCAGCGTCCTCGTCGCCTTCACCTCGCTCGTTGTGGACGCGTCTTCGGCGTCTTCCTGGCTCGCACCGGACGCTCCCGACGGCGCGTTGTCCGCGAACAGGCGCGTGACAATGCGCGACTTGGGCGGAAGAATGTCCGTCTCGGTGCCAGCGCCGCGCGGCCGCTTCTTGGTCTCCTTGGCGGCCCAGTTGGCCTCCCGGAACCGCACTAGCCGCGACGGCGTGTCCGCGGCCGATGGCGCGCTTGCGACGCCGCTCTTGCCCGGCGACTGGAACACTGACGTGTACGCTGTAGGCCGAGCCGCTTCCGCCGTCTCTTCGCCTTGGCTTCTCTCGACACCGCCCGAAGAAGCGGATGGCAGGCCGAGCCGCGGAAGCGCCGCGAACCGCGAGCGCGGCGGCGGTGGGATCATCGAGCGCGTCCCGCCGTCTCCCTGTGAACCACTGGCCTCCACAATAGCAGGTAGAGAGACAGAACAATGGTCTTCATCTTGGTGTGTGTCAACGCCGCGCTGCTCTTCTAGCGCCGTCGAGGGAGGCCGCGCCGTCGCGCCGCCCTCCTCCGCCGCCTTGCCGCCCATTCTGCTCACGCAGGTCACCTTGTCAAAACAGCGTACCCCTCGCGTTTGGGGTACGCACTTCGGTTACGCGTCCATTCACCTCGTTCGCGAATTCCATTGGTTGAAATGCTCACCCTGTCACCTTTTACGGTATTGATTGGCTGAAATACTTCAGCGTACCCCCTCGAGTCGCGGCGCTCCAGTGGCTGCCACAACCAACACCTCGACCCACAGCGCAAGGCGAACGTCGGAAGCATCGGAAGGCGTTGATCATGGCGGAGGACGCGCCGCTGTGGTGCGTGGACGAGCGCAACTTCGCCACCAAGCGCGGCAAAGTCATCCGCGCGGTGCGCGAGCGCTACCTGCGCGACGACCTGAGCTGCGCCGTGCCGGCGTGCGCGCTGTGCGTGGCCGAGAGTGACGCGTCGGCCATGACGCACGTCATGGGGACGACCAAGGCCGTGCTGTCGGACGCGCCGCGCGGAGGCGCGTACCTGCTGCCGTCCATGGAGCTCGTGCTGCGCCAGATGGACGTGCTCGAGTTCTCGGCGCGCAAGAAGCGCGGCGACCAGCCCGAGGTCTTCGCCGACGTGATCGTGCTCGAGACGGTCTGGGAGTTTGTCAAGCGCCACGACCTGGGCGTCTACAACCGTCTGCGCGCGCTGCTCATGAACCCGGACCGGCGCTTTGTCGTCTTCGCCAACGAGCACCACCGCGCCAGCTTCGTGCAGAAGAAGCGCAAGCTCCCGCGCGGCTTGGACGACGAGCACAACACGTCCAACTCGGAGAGCGACGACGCGGCCGCCCTGGAGACCGAGGAGGAGCGCAACCGCCGCGCGGTCGCCGTCGCGTGGAAGTGGTACGCCGGCCACCTGCTCGAGCTGCAGCGCCAGCACGTCAAGGTGCTCTTCCTCGCGAACAACGCCGAGGACCTGGCGGCCGCCGAGAAGCACGGCGTCACCAACGGCGTCACTATCGAGGACTTCCTCAAGCCGATGGAGGAGTCGTACCCGGAGCTGCGCGACCTCGTGTCGTCGTCGGCCATCTCGGCGTCCACCATCGAGGAGGGCGTGAGCAGCAGCCGTCCGCGCAGGAAGCTCTACCCGGAGCACCTGCCGCTCTCGGAGGTGCTCTCGGGCATCAAGAACAAGCGCTTCTTCCAGGGAGTCATCCGGTGCAACCGAGACCACTGGCTCGAGTGCCATGTGCTTATCCACGGCCACGGCGACGTCAAGGTGCCGGTGCTCGTCCAGGGCCGCGAGCACATCAACCGCGCGATCGACGGCGACGTCGTTGCCGTCCAGCTGCTGCCCAAGTCGGAGTGGAAGAAGCCGTCCGACTCGTTTGCTGCGAACGGGACTGCCGCTGCCGAGGCCGCCGAAGAAGAGGACGATGCGCGTGAGAACGGCGAGGATGAGCAGGGGCGAGAGCAGGTCGTGGGTGTCGCGGAGCCCACTGTGCCGTTGGAGCAGGCGGCACTGATCCAAAGCGATGCGACGCTGAGTATCAAGCCTGCCGGCCGCGTCGTGGGCATCATTCAGCGCAACTGGCGGAAGTACTGCGGCTCGCTCGAGCCTCCGCGCACGACATCAGCTGTGCAGTCGGCTTCCGGCCACTGCCTTGTTGTGCCTATCGACCGGAAGGTGCCTAAGATCAAGATCCAGACGCGCCAGCAGGAGACGCTCATGGACAAGCGTATCCTCGTTGCCATTGACTCGTGGCCGGCCGACAGCAAATTCCCGGTCGGCCACTACGTGCGCACGCTGGGTGTGATCGGTGACAAGGAGACGGAGACGAACGTGCTTTTGATCGAGCATGACATTCCGTGCGACCAGTTCAGCGACGAGGTCATGCGCTGTCTGCCGCCTGAGGACTGGAAGATCACGCCGGAGAACTCGACTGGTCGTCGGGACCTGCGCGGGCTCCCGGTCATGAGTATCGATCCGCCCAACTGCAAGGACATTGACGATGCTCTGCACGCGAGTCTGCTGCCGAACGGCAACCTTCAGGTTGGTGTGCACATTGCCGACGTGACGCACTTTGTCGCCCCTGGGTCTGCGCTGGATGAAGAAGCGGCGGATCGCGGCACGTCGACGTACCTCGTCGATCGCCGTCTGGACATGCTTCCGGGGCTGTTGACCACTAAGCTGTGCTCGCTCACGTCGACGGAGGACCATTTCGCGTTCAGTGTGATGTGGGAGATGAAGCTTGTGGGCGACCGCGAAGTGCAGGTTGTCGACGTCTCCTTCTGCAAGAGTATCATCCGATCGGTCGCGTCGCTGTCGTACCAGCAGGCGCAGGTGTACCTTGACGACCCGGAGGCTGGCAATGTGCTTGGCACCAACGCGTCGAACAAGCAGACGAAGACCAAGAAGGACAAGGGGGCGGCGCGGCGCGACCTGCTGGGCAGCGGTATCAAGACGCTGAATGAGATTGCGACCCGGCTGCGTGCCAAGCGCATCGACGCTGGCGCGCTGACGCTCGCGTCGCCCGAGGTCAAGTTCGTGCTTGACACCGAGACGCAGAACCCGCTGGACGTGCAGATGTACGCGCTGCGTGACACGAACGCCCTTGTTGAGGAGTTTATGCTCCTCGCGAACATCACGGTCGCCAAGAAGATTGTGCGCCACTTCCCGACGTTCTCGATGCTGCGTCGCCACCCGGCACCGTCAAAGCGTCAGTTCGACCTGCTTGTCAGCCAAGCCAAGGCTGTCGGCGTCAACTTGCGCGTTGACAGCTCAAAGCAGCTGCAAGACTCTCTTGACGCTGCGGACGCGTCGTCCTCGACGGTCTCGAAGGACGCCAGCATCCCGCGCAACAACCCGTACTTCAACAAGATGCTGCGCATCCTGTGTACGCGCTGCATGATGCCCGCGAGCTACTTCAGCTCGGGCGAGGTGACGCCGAATGAGTTCCACCACTACGGCCTCGCCGCCCCCATCTACACGCACTTCACGTCACCCATTCGTCGGTACGCCGACGTGGTCGTCCACCGTCTGCTGGCGGCCGCGATCGGCGTGACGCCGCTGCCCAGTTACCTCGAGAACAAGTCGCACCTTCACGAGATCAGCGAGCAGCTAAACCGGCGGCACCACGCGGCGCAGCTCGCCGGCCGCGCGTCCGTGAGCCTGCACACGCTGCTGTACTTCAAGCAGTTCCCGACGTCGACGGACGCCGTGATCACCAAGGTCAAGAACAACGGCGTGGGCGTGCTGCTGCCGCGCTTCGGCATTGAGGGCATGATCTTCCTGTGCGACAAGGACGAGCAGGATGACGAGGACGTCGTTCGCTACGACGCCGAGCAGCACTCGCTCACGCTCGTCAAGCAAGGCGGTCGTCGCCTCAAGGTGTTCGACAAGGTGCGCGTCAAGGTCTACGTTGCGCTCACTTTTGGCAACCGGCAGGAGCTCAAGATGGACCTACTTGGCGATGGAGACGAAGAGAGCACTGCGAACAAGGAGGCGGCTAAGACTGCCGCTCCGAAGAAGAACAAGAAGCGCAAGACGGCGTAGAGTAGACTGGTTCCTATTGGCGAGGGTGGAGGATTTATCTTGACTTGATATGCAGTTGTTGGTATCCACTTGCGGACATGTTGGCTCTCCTCTGCGAGGTGTGAATGGCATCATGAAGAGACGGCAATCATATGCTCGGGGTCGTTCCGTTGAGGACCTTCCCCCAGTCGAACTGGAGTGTGAGATCCATGCCTAGATCCAAGAAAGAGGAAACTTTCAGAGTCCATCCAGAGCAGGCACAAGGGAAGCAGACAGCCTTACCGTGGTGCACCGTGTTGAGGATGAAGATAAGCGAGAGGCTGCCAACGAACTTGCCCTGCACCGACATCCAGTACTTCTCGAGGACGAAGGCTAGCTGGTAGAGCACGTTGAAGCCGTACTTGTGGGTGACCATCAACACCAGCATCCCCAGCGACACGATCTCGAGCACAATGTAGATGGCGACGGCCACGAGGGACGAGTTGAAGTTCTGCGAGGTCAGGCCGATGAACGACAGGTTGTACTTGGCATATGGCTGTCCGTACAGCCCGAGGAGGTAGAGCGCGTACGAGGCTGACGTGGCCGCCTCCATATACTCGGCGAAGATGAGGACCTCGGCCGCGAACAGCAGCTGCAGTGTCTGAGTGAGCAGCTTGGCGTGTTCCTTGTGGTTGATCGCGATGTCATCCACTGTTATGCTCCCACGGCGATCGATGGCTTGCATCAACGACGTGCGGCGCGCAGTCTCAATCTCAGCTGTCGAGTTGCTGCTGTCGACACCGCGGTTGATGGCGACTGATGAACCGACCGGCCCGAGATCAACGGACATACCACCAATTGCCACCTTGTTGAACGACCGCGAACGTGTGCGTGCCAAGGTCTTGGGATGGTCGTCAGTCTGGTCAAGTCGGACGGACGCTCCCTTCTGAACCAGCGCGTTGAACTCACGTGAGCTCCTGCGGTTGACACTTGAATCCGCAACTGCCCGAATCACTCCTGGGAAGAGCGCTCCTTCGACGATCTTGACTGCCGTGGAAATCGCTCGCCGCCCGTCCACGATGAACTTATGGCTCAAGTACATGCGCGTCTCCACGAATGCCTGTGCGACGTCAATGGCGATGATGATGACACCTATGACGGGCGAGCGCACATTCTGGATGCACACGTTGAGGAAAAGTGAGCCGAAGATTTCGGTCACACATACCGTCACGTCCGTTGCGACGTCCGGAAGGCACGTGGAGAAGTGCCACGCCATGCGCTTGATCAGCACCTTGAGCAGCGGGAAGCAAATGGTGAGCACTGCTTGCCCTTCGGTTGACACGTGCTCGAAAGCGATGGCGTACGCTTGGAAGATGAAGAGCGTGGACGCCTGCACCGTCAACAGCGGCACATACGCGATCAGCTGCGATTGGCACTTGATGAACAGCGTCTTGCCGACAATCATCACGTGAAAGATGCCGAGGAGGACGAAGTACGATGGAATGCCAAGCAAGTCGCGGAATGGCACTGGGAAGCGCCACGCAGAGCCGATCGCGACAAACACCAACTCGTTGCAGATGCTCACCAGGAATGCGATGATGATCATCTGCTTGTGCGAGTACCACGTATTGGGCCAGCCGAGCGCGCACCGGATGAAGAGAAGCAGTCCGATCGACATCAGCGTGTACGACAGCGCTGAGTGTACGTAGAAGGTAGCGTTACCCGAGACACCTTCGAGAGGCGAATTGAGCGGGATGGTCGCTATCAGCAGAATGACAATGAGGCCCGGAAGCGGCGTGAACAACAGCACAGCCGCCACGCGGAGCGCGCTGCAAGAGTCGCAGTAGTCTTCGAACGCAAGAAGCTTCTCAACGGAGTAGCGTCCGAGGTATTGGTGCCCGCTCCGCCACTCGTGATATTTGTGCAGCACGCGACGCAGCTTGCGGATGGCAACAGGCTTGCGCACCGACGGTCGTCGAGTTGGCGCGGCCTCTTCCGCGAACTGGACGCCAGTCTTGCGAAAAATCCTAGAAGACGATGCCGAATGGGTTCCTGCTGTGGTGTTCCCAGGAGGCTGCGTGAGGTGGCTCGATGACAAGCTGGCAGACCCCGACATGTTCCCAGCGGACCGGCTGCAGCTGAATGTGATCAGAGATCGCAGCACCACTCTGAGGCTTTGCCAATGCTTCAGACAATCTTCAGCGTGCAGTGACTCGATCGTGATGAAGCGCCTTCAGCATGGATGCCAGCTAATAATACTTTCGAATCCCATTTGGACGTGGTGACAGGAGCCCGAACCACGGACTGCTCAGCCCCTTGAATGCGTTGGTTGCTTCGGCCTTGTCCGCCCAGGAAACAGCAAGCACGAAGATCAGGGCAGGAGAAGTGTTGGCTCGGGGCTATTTCTGCGAGTTTACATTTGGAACGAACATGAACGAAGTTCGTCGCCCCGAGTTGCTTTTGCTCAAGACCGACTCCCAAAAGCTGATCGCTCTCGGAAGGTCGGGGCCATATTCGATGAGAAACGGTGCATGCTGTGTGTTGCCCTTTGTTCGATCGTTTGTGGAATCAACTCCAAGCATCGCCACACTCACCGAATCTCGCCGCTCGTTCGCTTGAGGCTCTATCAATCCTTCGCCCTCAGCAAACGATCCACTGCTCTTGCCAAGAGGAATGGATCGTTTGCCAAAGGCGATGGATTGATTTCGCGGGGGGCGAGAGCGCTCCATCGTCAGCATTGTCAACTCTTCTTCCCTCTCCGAATCCCATGTTGTTGACCAACATCCATCAAAGCTGTGGCATGAACGAAATGAGCTGTCGCCTCACACTCGTACCGCATGGACTTCGTCACAATTTGGCACTGCCTGAACTGAAAGCGTGCGGCAAACACCAAGGTTGCAGCAGATATGTGGCGTCCGGAGACAGGCCGAGGAGATCGGCGCTTGGTGGAAGGCCGGAGGAGTGCGGTGGGTGGATCTGACAGGCCGGAAGAGGCGCCAATTGTTCTGTTGGATGCGCCGTGACTGGCGGATCGGGCAAGTGCGCCGAGATTAGTCGCACTTGCGATATCACCGCAGCGAGGCGAACAGGAGGCCAGCAGTGTCCAGAAGCCACGATGGCGATGCCGCTAACGCGACAAATGTTCGCCTTCTCCATGCAACAAGGACTGAACCTATCCAAGGCCATCGAGGGAGCTCGCATCGGTCCACACGGGTGCACAATTCGAGCGCGGCGCACGAAAAAAAAAAACTCACCGCACTTCTCGATTCACCGCTCGGACCAACCCATCGTTCTCAACCTCTGGCTGGAACGCGAGGACTTGGCACTCCACTAAGACCATGGACGATAGAACCACCAATGTCGGGGTCGCATTCGCCATCAATGCCGGCACCGCGCTCATGACGGTGGTCGGCGGACTCGTCATCTACAGCAGCCACCTCCTGCGCGTCGCCAACCCGATCGCGTTGTCAATCATGCTCAGCGTATCGGCCGGCATCACAACGTTCCTGTCGCTCGTCGTGCTGTGGGGCCTCACGCTGCTCGAGTTCGTCTCCGCGTTCAATGGCGATCAGAGTACGCTCAGTGGCAAGGCGTGGCTCGGTGGAACGATCTGCTTTGGCGGCGGCATCATCATCATCTTCATCCTCGACTTCGTCGTCAAGAAACTCACGCCGACTGGCGGCTCGACCGACCCGGTGGATATTGGTGGTAAGCGTGGAGACCGGCGCGTATCGTACGACGAAGCTACCGTGGAGCATGGCGATGTGATGCTCGAGTCCCCTCATGACGCGGGCCGCGCCAACGGCGCCGCCATGTTCATCAAGATGGACGAGGCAGCCAAGGAGAAGCTGCAGCGACTGGGCGTGCTCAGTGGGATCGCCATCGCCATCCACAACATCCCCGAGGGTATCGCGACGTACGTGGCCTCGTCCGAGACGCCCGAGGTCGGCTTGTCGATGGCTATTGGCGTCGGACTGCACAACTTCGCGGAGGGCCTGGCCGTGGCAGCTCCCATCTACTTCGCGACTGGCAGCAGGTGCAAGGGCATCATGTGGTGCGTCCTCGCGGCTCTCTCGGAGCACCTGGGTGGCTTCATCGCGTTCGCGATCCTGGGCAAGGAAGTAGATGACTTTCCGCAAGCCACGCTCTACGGCATCACGTCCGGCATGATGGCCGCAATCACCATGAAGGAGATCTTCCCGTCCGCCCACATGTACGCCAACGGCCGTAGCCACCTCGTGTCGAACGGCGCACTGTTCGGCATGTTCATCATGGCGGTGATCCTCATCGTGTTCAAGTACTTGGGCGTCGCTGGCTAGACCCGGCCGTCTAGTTTGTGCAAGTCCGCTGGGGCTTTGCCGCCCACGCTCCTCGTCGGGAGGCCGCGAGGCTGGCCGCAGTGCGTGTTGCCATGATAAATATCAATGAACCGTTGTATCCTCTCGCTGCATGCGTCCTAGGAGCGGTCTGAAGTGCCGACGTGTCCATTTCCCGGTGCCGAACCCGCTCACGCTCTTGCCGTGCCAGTCCAGTGGCATCAGAGGTGGCATCCATTATCGCTGAAGCACCTGTGACTCGAGTACGCCACCACGCCTGCCTCGTGCCCGCGTCCAGAACGACGCTGGCTCTGCATCTCAGCCGTCTTGTGGCCAGTTGCCTTGTCACGAAGCGGTCGCATTGACGAGCAGTGAGACGGTGGCGCATCTGAATCGGCACTGACCAGCATGCCACCATCTTGCCACTCCACCCATTTACTCTTTGGAGGTGAATATTATACTATAGAGGCTTTTTTGTCGTTTTCGAGAGCATTTTATGTATAGTTTATGAAGAGGATAGAAGGATGGAAGGCAATGGAATAAGCCTGCTTGGCCCACTGTGGCATGACTCACCGAACTGAGGCCGCGCGAGCACTGCCGTTGGTGCCTCACCCTTCATGCTGGCAGCGACGCAGCCATTATTGAGAGTCCGTGGCTTTTGTCGGTCACGGTCGTCGCTCCTCATGGTCCGGTCGTGCGTCTCGACTCTGGCGTCGTGACCGTCTCTGGCCCTCGCTCCGAGCCCAACGCCCCGACTCGGAGCCAATCGCATCTGCTCGAGTGCAATGTGGAGACTTGCCACCGCCCACAGTGCCGTCGGTGCTGCGAGAGGTGCAAGTGTGCAGCTGCACGTCGAAGGCGGCCGCCTAATGCACCCGCATGGTCAGAAGACCCGCTGGTCTGCTCGGAGATGCGTTTGTCTCCCTTCTCTTCTCTCTCATGAACTTCGTGGAGTGAGTGTGGCACGGCGAGCGGACAGGCGAGGGCACGCGGGTGAAGCCAGAAACAGAAAGCACGCCGCTCTGAACCGTCGGTGGGCCGCCCAGTCGCTTCGGCGTGGCCTTTGACCGGCGTCCCATGGCTGAACGCCATGGCTCATGAGACGTCACTTGGGTTCGAGTCGACCCTCACACGGCGCGTGACAACAGCCTGCGGCCGTGGAAGGCGGTTCGTCTTCTTCGTCTCGTTACTTCCACCGGCCTCATTTGCTGATTCCCCGGCTCGAGACTCGTGCCACGCGACCTTCTGCCTGCTTCTTCTTCTTCCGCCTTCGCTGTCGTCGGCACTCGCGAATCGTCGACCAAGGAAGCAGACAAACCTATCGCCATGGCCATCGAGGAGGAGAGCCAGCTGGTCGTGAGCACGACGCTGGGCATCAATGCAGCGGCAGGCATCTGCACGGTGCTCGGCGGCATGGTCATCTTCAGCAACAAGATGCTGCAGCTGGCCAACCCGCAGGCCATGGCCATCTTGCTGAGCATCTCGGCGGGCATCACGCTGTTCCAGTGCTTCGTCATCCTGTGGGCCCAATGCATCCAAGAGTTCACGACGGCCTTCCTCACCGATGACTCGATCGACGACGAGACTGCTGAAATCGAAGGTGACGTGTGGGTGGCCGCCACCGGGTGCATGGTCGGCGGCATCCTCTTCGGCTACCTGATCGACTGGGTCGTGCACAGACTGACGCCCGGCCAGAACCTGAACGGCACGACGCGGCTCGAGCAGCAGACGGAACGCGACTCGTTCGACCCGTTAAGCGATCCGTTCGAGGCCAAGCCGCCCGTCGAGTTCATCCGCGAGCAGGGCGGCATGGACGTGTTCATCAAGATGGACGAGGCCGCTAAGGAGAAGCTGCAGTCCATGGGTGTGCTCAGCGCGCTTGCGGTCGGCATCCACAACATCCCGGAAGGCATGGGGACCTTCGTCGCGTCCTCCGAGCATGCCTACATCGGCTTGTCGCTCGCCATCGGCGTCGGACTGCACAACATCGCCGAGGGCATCGCCGTCGCCGCGCCAATCTACTTCGCGACCGGCAGCCGCTTCCGCGCGCTCATGTGGTGTTTCCTCGCGACTATCGCGCAGCACGTGGGCGGCCTGATCGCGCTCATCTCGGTCGGAATGGACGCCGACAACCGCACGCAGGGCGTGCTCTATGGCGTCGTCATGGGGCTGCTCGTAGGCATCGTCATGAAGGAGATCATCCCGACCGCCTTCATGTACGCGAACGGCCGGATGCAGGTCGTGTCGGCCGGCGCGCTGTTCGGCATAGTCCTCATGTCGCTGTTCTTCATCCTGCTCAACTACTTGGGCCTCACGTAGCCGATCTATCATCTCCACGAGAGCTGCCGCGGTCTCTCTCCGTGTAATTTAGTTTTGCTCCTTGTCTGTCGATCGTGGCGAGTGAATGGAGGCCGATCGCGTCGATGGCCTCGAAACTGAGTGTAAACCATCCAGCGAACGCTGCTTGGTGTCGAAAAGAAGCAATATACAAAGGATTGCGCAGCAACATGCCTCTGTCAGTGTCTTTTGTTGTGGTGACCAAGCGATTATCTCACACCATGTCCCACGAAACGAATCCGCGCTTGGACACCGCATTTTTGAGGGAGAGACACAGTCGGCCACAAAGAGAGGATGAAGTGGGCAGATGTGCCTGATCTGTGGCCGGAATGTGCCAAGTCAAAGTCAGACTCGGCTCAAAAGCCATCGTCTCGCTGAAGATCGCATTCGTTGGGTACTCTTGCCAGTCTCGAATTCGCAGCGAGTCGGCAACACTAAACACTTTTTGGACGCGTTGAAGATGGTGGAGATCGACGCGAGCGTCGGCGTTTCGTTCGCACTGAATGGGGGAACTGCGCTGATGGCTGTCCTCGCGAGCTTGTTTATCTTCTCAGACCGGATTGTCGCTCATGTCACGCCATCGGTTCTCGCGGCACTGCTGAGTCTCTCGGCTGGGTTGACGCTCTTCATCTCCCTCTCGGTTCTCTTCGTCCGGTGTTTCCAAGTCCTCATATCCGCCATCGAGACTACCGTCGAGGACCAGGAAGAAGCCACAGGACACGCATGGCTTGGGGCGACGCTGTGCTTTGGCTGCGGCATCGTCTTCATCTACATCATTGATGCAGGGGTGCGCTGTCTCCTGCGTGCCGACCGCCAAAGAGCTGCCACTGAGGTGGAGAGTGTTGACGACATGGAGATGCAGTGGTCCGACGTGACTCCACCTCGCGAATCATCGATCGACACACTCCCAGACATGATTGGGATCGACACCTTCGCGACAAATGGGACGTCAACCAAGAACAGCCAGCTCTATCGGTCGTCACTGGTTCATCTGCTGATGCTATGCGGCAACAACTCGCCCAAGGGAGTTGCCACTTTCGTCGCTGCATCGCAGAGTACAGCCGTGGGACTCGCAGTTGCCATCGGCATTGGGCTCTACAACGTCTCGCAGGGGTTCACAATGTCGTCCACCGTCTACTTCAACACCGGCAGCCGCTGCAAAGCCGTGCTATCCACGCTTCTCGCTGCTGTTGCGGAACACCTTGGAGGTGTGGTAGCGTGGCTTATCCTTGGACACTCAAATGAGATCGCCCAGGGAGTTCTCTTCGGCGTCGTGTCTGGCATGATGGTGTGCACCTGCGTGAAGAAGATTATCCCGACCGCGAGCGTGTTCGCGACCACCAAGCGGATGTTCATCGTCAGCTCAGGAACGTTGCTCGGTGCGTGGCTGATGGCATCGATACTCATCTTCTTCAAGTACATTGGCGTGTAATTGCATGGTAACATGATCAGGAAGAAGTATTTGCTTCCAAGTACAATGGAGTGGGGAAAGAGAACACGGTTTCCTTTTTCTCATGCAACGAGGTTCATCGGATCAATGCAAACCTGCCATACAAGCAAACCAAATCAAAGAACTGAGAGTTTGGCGCAGTGCCAAGCTCTCATCACACGCAGCATTCCACCTCCTGCTGCCGTCGAACATGAGCAGACTGAGCAATCCCACCGCGAACACGATTAGCTGCAGCGGTAGTCCGTGCCCAGCTGCTTGCACTTCTGGTTGGCCGGGCAATGGTCGTACTTCCACACGTTCGTGCCGTCGTTCTGGCCGCACAGCTCGCCCGCAGGCAGCGTCGTTGGCTTGCACTGCGCATAGTACGGCGAGTACTTGACGCACACGCTTCCAGACTTGCACTTGGTGTTCTTGTCCGTG
>JAADYH010000752.1:0-14800 GCA_023338125.1 Phytopythium aichiense | reverse complement strand
CCCGCCAGGCGCACCCACGCCACTCGGCCGCAGCCCCCGTAACGCTCGCTCGTTGGCCGCCAAGCCAGCGGGGACAGTTCTCGCGACGGGCCAGCGCGCGCGGCGGCTCCTTCTCGACGGACCAACAGACGGACGGACGGCCGCGGCGACGAACGCGGCTCGGGCGTCGCCACTCGCGTTCGTGTCCGGCCGGCGGCACTCGACGCCCCGTCGTCGTGCATTTCCCCTCGCTCTCGACCGTGACCCCGCCCAATGTCGATGCGGCGCGCACTGATCGCGGCCGTCGGTGTGGACGACGATGACGACGACAGCGCGAGCATCGAGGACGCCGGGACCCGCGGGTCGCTGTCGCCCTCGCAGCTGCGCGACGTGCACGCCGTGATCGCCGCCTGCTGCGCGCTGTCCATGGTCGGCTGCGCGCTGATCCTCTTCCACTACTGGCGGTCGGCGCGCCGCCGCCGACAGGCCGCGATGGCCAGCAGCAACCCGTGCGCGGCCCCCGCGAGCGTCGTGCCCACGATGATCGCCGTGCTGTCCGTGGTCGACTTCTGCTTCTGCCTCCCCAAGGTCTTCGGCATGCCCCGCGATGGCGACAAGGCGCTGTGCCTCACCCAGGCCTTCGTGCTCCAGTTCGCCGGCCTCGCATGTGCGTTTCCTCCCTCCCCCTCCCTTCCCGATGTGTTGGACGAGAGCTGACGTGACGTGATGTGCTTGCTGCCTCACAGCCGTCTTCTGGAACGCGTGCATCGCCCACTGCCTGTACCGCAAGATCGTGCGCGGAGACTCGGAGGCGCTGCTGCATCGCCGCCTCAAGTTCTACGTCATCGGCAGCGCCGCGGCTCCAGCGATCGTCAGCTCGCTGCTACTCGGTGGTGCGTCAACGCCTGCCTGCCTGCTCGTTCGCCTCCCCACCGCCCTCACCGACCGTGTTTTGTGCTCGTACCTGTCGATCCAGCCGGGCGGTTCGGCGACTCGGACTTCTACTGCTGGGTCTCGGACCGCAAGTGGCAGTTCTGGTGCTTCTACCTCTTCGTGCTCATCGCGATCGTGTACGTGGGCGTCGTCCTGCTGCTCACGCACGCCCACATCCTGCGCGTCGGCTCGAGCCAGCGCAGCCTCGACGCGCTCGAGTCCTCGGCGCGCATCACGCTCGCGCTTCGCCTCTATATCGGCGCGTTCATCGTGCTCTGGCTTCCCGGCGTCATCTTCCGGCTGCTGGGCAACTGGCTCGGCAGTGCCACCTTCGCCGTCGCGATCACCATGCAGCTCACCTTGTGTCTCCAAGGGTTCGCCATTGCTGCAATTTACGGCGGGCTGCTTACCAAAATGCGGCAGGCGCTGGCGGGCACGAAGTGCTGCTGGCGGAGCCAGACTGACAAGCTTGCAGATGGAGAGTACAAGCGGGCGACGTCTCCGTACTTCCCGACGCTGGAGTCGAACGGAGACGTCGATGGCGAAGACTTTGACGGGCTTACCGGTCAAGACCGAGAACAGAGCGCACGCCACCCGGTCAGCCTCTTCGTGTCGACGTTCAACCTGGGCGAGGCCAAGCTCACGACTTCGGATCTGGTACGTAGATGATGAGACCGCCCCGGGTGACACCGCGACCTGACACTGTTGTTGCCTGCGCATCCAAACAGGAGAAGTGGATCCCGCTGGGCTATGACATGTACGTCATTGGTCTCCAGGAGTGCCTCTACCTGACGGAGGCGCGCGCTCTGCTGCGTCGGCATCTCGAGACGGGTGGGGGTAGCGACAACTCCGGTGGATCGCAGTTCTACATGTTCAACCGCGAGATCGGCAGCACCAACACATCGCTCGGCTACCATGTACGTTGGAGCGATAGTTCACTCGTGACATTAGAAGGACGAGAGAGACTGACGCGTGCCGCTACCAATCGCGAAACGCAGGGCCACATCGCGATCTCCGTGTTCATCCAGGCCAAGGACGTCGAGAGCGGTGCGTTCTACATGCCGCCAGTCGTCCGCCAGCAAGTCAACTGCGGCAAGTCGCTGGTTCTCGGACGCGCGTCGAACAAGGGCGCCGTGGGCGTCGCCTTCCGCTACTACGACACGTCGTTCGCTTTCGTCTCCTGCCACCTGTCGTCCGACTCGAAGGGCAAGTCTAAAGCGCAGCGACGGAGTCGCGACTTGGTGGACATGCTCAAGGGGCTTCACTTGAACCTGGAGGACGTGGGCGTGGAGTTCCCGTACCTTCACCATCACAGCTTCGTGCTCGGGGACCTCAACTACCGGCTTGCGGATCGTGATGCGAGCGTTGACGGCGTGCTCGACCTGATCACCAGCATCCGGGAGGGCGAAATCGCTTCGGCGGTCGCCAAGCAGCAAAAGCATGATGCCGATCCGCCGGTGAAGAAGATGCGATGGAGCTGGACGTCAGCCACCTCATCAATGAAGCTCAAGATGAAGAAGAAGGTCAAGGCGGACGCGAGTGAGCTGAATTCCCGGATGCTTTCGCAGCCGCTGCACTCCGCCGCGAGCTCTCTCGACAGCTTCGACGGCAACGAGATGGGCATTGCGGCAGCCGGCTCGGGCCGCGATGACAGTATCTATTCGACCAACAGCGCTCTCGTGGACGATGACCACCGCGTGTGGGACGATCTGCTCGCGCATGACGAGCTGCGCAATCTGATGCGTGACGCTCGTGTGTTGTACGGGTTCGAGGAGGCTCCAATCCAGTTCCCGCCGACATATCGACGAGTCCGTGGCGTCCCGGGACTCACGCGAGACCCAACGCGTCCATGGACTCGCGAGCAGCTCGAGAAAGTGTACACGACCGCGATCCCGACCCACAACAGCCAGCGAGGCGGTGTCGTCTATGACGGGAGCAACGCCGCTGTTGATGCCGCGCAGGTCCGCGTGCCATCGTACACGGATCGCATCCTGTTCCGGTCGCTTCCGGACATGCGAGACCGACTCCACTGCTCGCTGTACACGTCGTGCGAGGCCGTGTCGTGCTCGGACCACAAGCCAGTCGTGGGCATTTTCCACGCGCTCGTTGACCGAACGCGGCTGCCGGCCGAGTCGGAGGCGGCGCTCCGCAAGATCGAGCGCATGGAGCATCTCGCGGGCGTGCGGGAGTGCGCGCTGCGCGTCTCGTTCACGGACATCACGTGGGACGACCCGGCGCCGACGAACGATGTGGGCATGGCACGATCAAGCGCCAATACGCCCGCTGGCGACGAGCGGCCGCTGCTCTTTTTCGACCGCCGCGCGTCTCAGGGTGCGTTGTGGTGTGCTCTCCTTGACCGCATGCTGGTTTCTAATCGCTTTCGATGTTCATGACAACAGCGTTCGTGACGGTCGTGTTCCCTCTTCCGTCGGAAGACATTTTCTCGGCCCAGCGACGACTCCACGAGCTCGCGGACGCCGTCAGCGGAGGTGTCTTCCTTGGAGGCAGCGGCAGCATCGGCAGTGCTCCCGGCGGCAGCAACAGCGCCGCGTCGACGTCTTCCACTTCCTCTTCCACCTCTTCGTTCGATGATGCGCAGCGAAGGGCACGGCGGCAGTCGTCCATGGGCAGCGCCGTCACGAGCAACGCCGTGCACGCGCGCTGGCCGCGGTTCGTGCGTGAGGGCGTGGCCCACACGACGCTCGCGCGGCCGGGCAAGGGCGGCATGCACGTGGCCATCAAGGTGCACGCGGGCGCCGGGCAGCGTGAGTTCGGCCAGGGCGTAATCTGCGTGTCGCTGCCGGCTCGCGAGGCCAACTCGTCCTCGGTGCGGCGTGACTTCTGCATCGAGCTCGCGGACGGCGGCCGGCGCACCGCGACGCTGCGCGGCTCCGTCTCGCTGCGGGTCTCGCGCTTGTCGTCCACGCTCGGCGGCGACGACGGCGACGTCAGCTTGTCCATGGTAGACGAGCTCCACGTACTGGACGGCGAGCCCGAGATCGAGCCGCCGTACTCGATGGCGTGATCGGCGCCGGAGGTGTCCTGGTTGAAGTGAAGCCTCCTGCGCATGCGACGTGTGACGTATGCGTTCTACTATGCAGCTATTTAAACATTCTGAAGAAAATCGTTTTCTGTCCTTGACACTTGCATTGGTGGTCTGGGACTCAGCAAGGAACTCGCGTTCGTCCAAACGGCGTCAGTGCCAGCGGCGCAACGACAACGGCAACGACAGCGGCAGTGACAGCTGTGAGGCCAATGGATGCGGACGTGCAGCGGTGGCTTGCCTGGGTCGTGAGTGAGAACCGCGACCCGGCCGCGTGCGCGTCGCCCGGGACGCTCCAGCTCGCGGCGGTTGGCCCCGTGCCGCCGTCGGAGCTGCACAGGAGCCTGGATGGTGCCTATGGTTCCCTGATGGCGCGGATCGCCAGCGAGCTGGACAGCAGCGCCGTCATGGGACTCGCCTTGGACGCCTGGACGCAGCCAGTGGGCAAGGAAGGAGATGGAAGCGTCGCGACGGCGGTAGTGTACGCCGTTCTCCCGCCTCGTGACGACTCCGACAGCAAGCTGAAGCAGCTGCGTACGCGGTCGACACACCCAAGGCGCTCGATCCTCTTGGGGCTGAGCGTGTCGCTGTTCAACGACGAGAACAACAAGCAAGTTGTCATGGCGGACGCTCTCGTCAACCTGATCAACCGCGTGACGGACGAGTTCGCCATTGACGTTTGTCGGCGCGTGGCGTTCCTCGTAGGCGACCCCGACATCGTGGAGGAGGTGCAGGAGGGACTCATTAGCGACGAGTCGAGTCGCTCGATCCCCGCCATCAGGTGCTCCAACAAGCTGCTGAGATCGGCGGCAAACAAAGTGATGAACAGGTATCTAAGCAGCGCTCACGCGGACATGACGGCCGTGCGGGCGGCGCTTGGCACAGCCCTGATGCTCCCGCGGTCCGTCCGACAGCGAGTCTGCGCGCTGTCTCCGTCCCTGCTGGACGTGCTGTCCACGATCAACGTGGCGATGCTCGCCAACACGAGGGATTGGGTCAAGGTGATCGAGACGATGACCAAGTACTGGGAGCTTCACTCGACTGTCACCACCATCATCTCCGCTCAAGAGGGTGGAGCAGGGATGGATACCGACGCACTCAAGCGGCTCGTAGTGTCGGACGAAGTGCATGAGAGGCTGCAGGAGTTGCGTGAGGCGCTCAACTGCCTGGCGTCCGTCAAGCGCAAGCTCTCGCTGCGCGCTGGCGAGCCGCTGCACCACGTCCACCGATTGCTTGATGCCGTGCGTGCCTGGATTCGCGGCTGCGGGGACGCCTTCTCGATGAACTGCACGTCCGACATCGAACGCGGAGTCGTCCTGGTGCTGCAGAGCCGCGAACGATCGCTGAGTGTGGAGGAAAAGCACGCCATGGCACTGCTGAAGCTCAACCGAGGCGGAGACGATGACGACAGCAGCGAGGAGCAGTTCAGTGGACTCGCCACGGAGCAGGACGGATTGAGCTTTGCGGACGCAGTGATCCTGGCAGCGACGGACAGAGGAACTCGGCGGACCAGGTACATGGATCTCGGGTGGGTGCCCAGCACTGCCGAGGACCGCGAGCTGCTGTTCCCGCCCGAGAGCAGCGGCGACAGCGTGCTCAGACTGCCCCCGCTGACGGTCGAGATGCTGGCCATGCTGCGCTATAACCGGGACCTGTGGAGTCTGGACGGCGTCAGGGATGATATTGGAGTCAATGGCGACGGCGGTGGCGACGGGAAGAACAAGAGGAAGGCGGGAGCTAACCGCAACGCGGTGAAGAGGCGCCGAACGGACGCCGTCGCGCACTAGGACAGCGTGGGCGTTGAATGCCTGGCGTCTGACCGCGTGTTCTGCTGGTTCATCCGTGTCAGAGACGCCCCATCTACTTCTAATGCATACCTGAGGCCGCTTACTCGCGCTGATCGTCCCATGGCGACAAGAGCGCTGTCATCCGCGCACCTGTACACGCGAGGAGGAGTCTACAGGTCCCGGTCGATCGCACTCGAGTCGCCGCCGAACTCGAACCACTTGCGCCACGGCTGGAAGTAGAAGGCGAAGGCGAACAGCAGCAGCAGCGCGACCGACATGCTGTCATCCCATCCACACACGTTCTCACCGTTAGCCACCATCGTCATCTCACCAGGACGCACGTAGCCAGCTGCAGCCACGTACACGGCCTTGTTCACGTTGTAACCGGCGACCGACTTGTGGAAGTCGTCGATGGCGCGCTCGAGGTCGCGCACGCGCTTCTCGTAGAAGGCGCGCTGCTCGGCGCTCAGGCGGCCCTTCTTGGCCTTGGCCTGCTCGAGTTTCTTGTCTTGCCACAGTACGGCCGTGGCCTTAGCCAGCTCGGCGCGCGCCAGCGCCACCGCGCGCGCGCTCTTGCCCGGCAGCTTGGTCGTGTACTTCTGGAACTCCTTGTCGAACTGCTCGGCCGCCGCCTTGACCGTCGCCGGCGTCGGGGGCGTCGTCTCCGCGTCCTTGTGCTCCGTGGGCGTCGCGCTGCTCATGCTGCTGCTAGCGGGGGAGGGGGCGAGGTGGCGGTGCAAACAGGGCCGTCAGCTATGTCGAGGCAGGTGCAGGGAGGCGACTGGAGGCTCCGAGGCGGCCACGTTACCTCACCTTATCGTCTTCCCTCTGCTGCTTGGGTGAGTGAGTGCTTGCCGCTGGTTTGACTTGTGAGGATACTTGGGATAATATCGTCAGGACGACGGGGTACTCGCTCGGGGGTACGTTACCTGTCGCAGGGGTACACGAGTTCAGACCACTTTGCACAACCAGCGCCATCCGATGGTTACCACTGGGAGACTCTCATGAGACTTGGAACACGAGGCTTGCTCGATTGAAGCTGCTTATGTGAAGGGCGGCCTGCTACTCGGCCGCTGCGGCACCCACTGCGGCACCCGCCGTGTGCGGGCTCAGCTCTCGTGCAGGCTGGCGACCGTCAGGACGTAGAAGACCGTGTTCAGGTGCAGGCCGTACGGGTTGTGGTCCTCCGTCGCCACCTGCTCGTCGATGAGCACGATGCGGCCCACGACGTAATCCGGGTACCTGTGCCAGCGTCACGAGACCACACATGATGGGGTGAGGACCCCGCCACCTCCATATGCGAGCGCTGCTTTGGCAATGTAACACGAACGCACCGTGCGCCTTCGTTGCTGAAGGACGAGATGGACTCCTCCGAGAGGAAGCGGTGCGGACACCCCAGGTGGAAAGCGAGGTATACGCGCTGCGCGTCGCTGCCGGGCGCCGACGTGGGCAGGAACAGCGCCAGGTCGTTCACCGTGAAGCTGCGGAACGAGATCTTGAACGAGTCCTGCACGTCGTGTTCCGTCTCGAGCAGGCTCAGCTCGTCCTGCCGGTCCTCCAGCTCCTTTCGCAGATACTGTTTGCATTCGTCTCAGTCCCTCTCCTCCCACGGCAGGCAGCGGCACCAACGAGAGCAACCCATCGCACCTTTTCAGCATCCGCGCTCGACAGTAGATCGCGCACGCGCAACTCGATCACAGCCATGTTGGTCGTGACGAACGCTTCCATGTCCACGTCGTCGGTGAGCCCAGACACCGGCAGCTCGAGCAGCTTCATGACCTTGACCAGCGACGACCGTTGGATGTCGATGCTGTACCGCAGCGACTGGATCGTGCGCTGCAGATTGTTGTGTGCCTCTTGTAGGTGAGTCTCTCGCTTCGATCGCTCCTGAATCTCCGTGCAAACGACAAAACCGCGGTGAAGGTCAAGGGAACATGGCGGCGAAGGACATCGATCACGTGCACATGCATGCATCCCCATCAGCAGGGATCGTGTGACAAGGATATTCTTCGAAGGCCGCCGCGTTCAGCAGGAACTGCTGGTTCTCGTTCTGTGGCAGCAGGTACACAAGGGACGTTGGTGACGCTCTTCCTCACAATGAGGTCGACAATTGGCATACCTCGAGCTTGGCAATGACCGCGTCCTTCTCTGCCTGTTGGTTGTCGCGCTCTGGATGATGCCATACCACAGAGCGTTAGCACCTCACAGCCCATTCGGGAGACCACTCACACACACGTCTCACCACGCGCAACAGCAGTGTGGTGCAATTCTCGCTCGAGCAAATGAGATCGATCCGCCTCCGAAGAGCTTGTCATGGCGCCGGCGGTGGCAGCTAGCGCAAGAGCGAGCGGGAACTCGCACGAGCTGTCGCCGTCACGAGCGCTGCCCTTGGACAGATCCGACCGAGCGATCGACTCGCTTCCAGATCCGTAGAACTTCTTCGACTGCTCCAGTTCGAGCGTAAGCTGTGCCACACGCGCCTCCAGCTCGCTGCAGCGCTTCTGAAGACCTTCCACGTCGACCTTGGATGTATCCCCGCCACTACCTGCTTCGTTTGAAGCGGGTGTTTTGCCTTCCGTCACGGCACCATTCAAAGCGGTATCTTCTTCCAGTTGTGGCAGGTTCTGTTCATGTGCCAATAAGGGATCAATCATGTCAGCAAGCGACAGCCGCAACGGAAGATGCGAAACAAACTTCCAACCTGATCGAAGGGCCTCATACGGAATTCGCAGTGCGATGGCTTCTCTGCCAAACCAGGGACGAAGTCGCGCGGGAGATGCTGGCCATAGTTGCGCAGAAATACCTCGCGCTTTTGAACCTCTTGCTCCCGGAGATGGGCCAGCTCTTCAGCCATCGACTGGATCCGGTCCGAAAACTTGCGTCCATACTGGAGCCGGCGAGAAATCTCCTTCAAGCAAGCTTCGTACGATTCTGGTGTCCACAGGAAGCACATGTGAGTCCTCGCCACTCCCACTCAAGCGGTTAAGCATCACATCGAGAATCACCTGGGAGCTTGTCGAGATGCTCCAGCTCGTTAAAGTGCTTCTTTTGCGCGGCCAGCGCCTCTTTGAACATGGCCAGCGAGTTCTCAAAATCGCGGATCTTGGTCTGGGAAACAGAAATCTTGCGCAGAGTCGAGTGTACCGCCGACAGCACTGACGCCTTGGCTGCCGCCATCTTTTCAACACGGCTTGCCAGCTCGTCCGACAGCTTTTGCGCTTGCGGGAGCTGCGGTAGACATTGTCACGTGCATCGCTGTGAGAACGCGTGCACACAATGATTGATGTAACATGCCGTACCATATTCTGCTGCTTCTGGTAGAGCACATCGATGCCCCGGCACACCTCGAGCGCGTTCGTGGACGCAAGCATCATCGAGCCGACGTTCACTTTGAACGACGTGTCCGCAATGCTCCGCGTTACAAACGCCAAGTTCTCCTTCAGCTTGGCGGAGATGTCCGCTTGCTGATAGGAAAACCCCTTCATCTCCGTCAGCAGCTCTTTCGCATCAGCATACTCCTTCAACGTCTGGTCCTGCGCGCTCAGCAAGTCGTTCACTTCGCGGCAAATCCCGTCGTGCACTTCTTGCAGACGCAACACCTGTGTGCGCACGTGCTCGTGCGACTGCTGGCACTGCGCAGCCCACTCGCGCTCCTTGTCGACTGGAATGCAATCGTACAGAGTCTGCCGCTCGGGCGTCGCAAGCACAGGGTGCAGCTTCACCGTTGACAACCGCGACAAGTACTCGTCGAAACCGTTCAGCAGCCGCGAATGGCGTTCGCTCGATGCCTCAAAATCTTCCCAAAATGGTGCGAAGTGTTTCATCATGGACGCCTTGAACAGGTCCAAGTTGGAGATCGCCGCGCCGATCGCATTCGCTTGCACGTGCAGCTCGCGCGTGCATTGCTCGCAAGCGTTGATGTTGGCCTTCGAACCGTGCTCCAGCGCCTCGCTCTGGCTCACTTGTAGCTGAAAGTGCGACTCGTACTCGGCGAGCGCGCGCAGCAGCGGACTCGATGACTCGCTCAACATGCGTGAGCCCTCGGACGACCCCGCAGGTTGCGATGGCACTACACGAGCAGCATGGCATCATATTAGACCAGTCCGTTCATGAATCAACCCATGCGAGGCGGATCAGCCAGCGCAGCATGCATATAAACAGCAGCATACTCTCAAAATGAGCCGGCGTGAGCTGCGTGGCTGGCGCGGGCGGCGCCTCCAGCGTCAGCAGGCGGCGGTCGTACAGGAACACTTGCTTCTCGCTCTGCTCGCCACCCATAGACACCAACATGAGCACCCAACGACACACGACCGCCCACAGAACACACCGCAAGAAAACCAAGGCGCGTACCGACGGCAGTCCGTAGTGGTCGATGGCACGCCGCGGGTCCAGCCGCGCGAACGGCGGGCCGCCCAGCAGGATCTGGTCCTGCGGCGGGATGCCGCTCACCCGCGCCACTTCGTCGCGCAGCTCGTCCACCGCCAGGCTGTTCACCGCCCATTCGCCATACCGTCAGCCTCCACAGAACCTCTGGACACGTACAGCAAGCGAAAGAGTTGCCTGCGCGTACTCGCTCGAGGCCAGCGCGACCGCGTACTCGGCACCCGTGGACGCGTTGCCCACGCGCACGGTCGCGTCCGCCGGCCGCTCGCCGGCGCTGGATGACTGCATCTTGTATAGCGTCGCCTGCCAGCCGAGTCGCGACCGACCGGCGTTCGCAGGCAGCAGGCAGCAGCCAGGCAGGCAGGCAGGCAGGCAGCAGCAAGGCGCGCCGCCGCTCTTCCTCTTCCTGCGCTTCTTCTCCGCGGAGTGTAGAAGCCGATAGTGAAAGCAAGTCAAACGAGCGCTTGCGGCGAATAAGGAGCAGCGAAGAAGAAAAACTCTGGGAACGTCGAAGTTGCGCAATGAGGGGAGAAAGGGTGTGCTTCTGTTGCTGGTTTGGAGGGGAAACCAAGTGGAAACCAACACTCTCGAGTCGTTCAATCAGTTGTTCATGGTATAACATGGACGAATCCACTGATATTGAGATCGAGACCCCGAGCTGCGAGCTTCAACGCGTTCCTCCTCCCGCCACACATACGCCAGCAAGCAATAAAAAAAAGAGTAAAGAGGCCACCCGCATGGCTCCATCAAGGCAGCCGCGGAGCTTCCTCCCAGGCGCGCCGGCGCTCAGCACACGCCCTCCGACAGGCCCTCGCTGAAGTCCTCCGACAGCCCGCGCGAGCGCCGGAAGAGCACGTCCTCGTTGCCGAAGGGCTTGACGAACGAGAACGCCTGCGACGCGTTCTCGCCCACGGGGTCCAGCGGCGTCGATGTCGGCGGCGAGTCGCCCGCGAACGGCGCGTGGCTCCTGAAGCTGCGCGGCGCCACGGGCGACAGCAGGAACTTGGGCGACAGGCGCGTGCCCAGCGGCGGCTCGCGCGGCGAGCTCGTCGGCGGCGTCGACTCGGCCAGCGCCTCCTTGATGCTCTTGCCCAGCACATCGCGGTTACCCAGCGTCGCCCGGAGCGCATCGTAGCTTGCCTCCCACTCGGGACCGAGCATCGCCACCAGCGCCTTCAGCACCTCCTCGCTGGAGCTCACGCGGTGTTCCTCGAACGCAGGCAGGCGCACGACTTCGTGGATGTGGCGCATCAGGAACGGCACGCAGTTCTTCTTCAAGTCGTCCGCGTGACACTCGTCCGCCAGACTCAGAAGACCCACCACATTGTCCACGTCGATGAGGCTGCTCAGGAACGCCTCGCAACGCTTCTGCAGCTCCAGCACGCAGTAAAACGACGCCGCGCGGAGCAGCTCCTCCGCAATGTCTGGCGTGATGTCCACCTTGCCAGTGTACTGCTCAACGCAACAGCCAAGTCGTGTGAGCGCAGGTCATGCAACAGCGAGATTGGCACGGAGCTGAAAGCAACGTACCAAGAAGCGGAGGAGGATCGAAAACACTTCGTAGCTGCAGTTGTCCACCTCGATCACCGCCGTTTGACTAGTTGCCGATCCAAACTGCCGGACAAAACGACACAAAGCGCGCAAGTGAGTCCTCTGGTGCCACTGATCGCGACAGCCACTCAGGTGCATCCGTTTCCTTGAGCAGCACGACATGCATGGAACTGGTACTCACTCTCACCATGTTCTTGAAATACGAGTTGCGGAAGAAGAGCACCACCTTGTGCGCGTTGATCGGAGCGATGTGGCCTTTCACCAGGAACTGCAAATCCGACAGCGACGCATTCAGGAACAGCTCCTCGTGGTCATCGACCACGTAGGGCGGCACGTCAATCGTCAGGTCCGGGTCGTATCCAGCAGGTACGAGATGCTTGATCGCGTGGGCGGCGGCACATCGAGGGAACTCTTGCGGCGACTGGAGCATGTGGTGCAGCACCGACAGCAGGCCCTCAGACAGCAGAGTCGGCACCTCGGCTGCGTCCATCATGTGCACGAACGTCAGCAGGATGTTCCCCCGAAGCTCGCCTGTTTCAGCACCCAAGAACACGGGGTGAGTCTAATCGCACGATCATCCGCGGCATCATTCCACGAGCCAATCGTACCGATATCAGCGTCAGCAGAGACGCGAGCAACAGCGTGCAGCATGCGGCGGAAATCCTGGCGGTTGATCTGCTTCCAGATGTTGCGCAGCGCTTGCAAGCATATGGCCCACGTGCTGATCGTCTCGTCAACCTCGAGCATCTGCAGCACCGCGCCTTCAAGTACCATCTGCAGCGTACTCGCGACGCTGAGAGTGAGCGCACACAGCGCACCGGCGGCTCGCGCCGAGATCGACTCGTCGGGGTCGTGGAGGGCCGCCATGAGCAGCAAAACGCCGCCAAAGCGTGTCACGTCGTCGTGGTTGAGCGGGTTCTCCATCAGCGACTCGAGCGCGGCGACCGCCAGCCGCTTCTGGCTTGTGTCTTCGCTCTCCGAACGTAGTCGCTCCAGCAGCTGCGGGATCATGACCTTCACGCACTTATCACATAGGCGCGTGCGTGACTCGGATCCTTCAATCACCGCGCGAGACATGGAGCAGTCGTTGCAGATGATCACACCGCATTCCTGCATCCCAACAGCGTCCAAGACCCGCGTCAGTGACAATTGAGACCGAGCATACCGAAACATACGGCGATCCACGTACGCGGCAGTGATGTTTTCGGCGGTAAAACGTGAACTGCTGCTCGCAGCAGCCACACGCGAGCGCCTCGTGGTCCTCGGCCCATGGCTTGATGAACCCCCACTTGAGCAGGTCGTTCGCCGACTCGACAATCGTCGCGTCCATGCTGCGGAAGTTCACGTTCAGGTGCTCGACCACCTTGTCGCTCAGATACGGCGACGCGCGCGGGTTGGTCGGGTCCGGCACGTACAGCGCCGCACCGACCTGCCCAAGCTGCAGCGAGTACGCCGGCAGCCGCCCCACCCACGCGGGGAGACCCACCTGTTCCACCCGACCAAGCACATCGGCGCGTCAGCAGCTAGACACTCTCCAAGTCACGACGCCGTACGAGCAAGAGACGTACCCGCCACGGCAGATCACGCCCGCTGTATCCGTTCTTGGAGAGCGTGTCGACGATCTCGCGCATCCAGACCGAGCGGTTCACGCAAATGTAGCGGCCGCGTGCATCGTTGTTCTCCAGAGCGGCAATGTGCGCGGCAGCACAGTCGCGCACATCAATCAGGCTCCAATCTGCCGCCATCAAGCACACAGCCAGGCGTCAGCGTTCGCCGCATCCCATCCAGCCACCGGCAACGCAAACCAACGCACTCAAATCGACGAGCGCCGAGTACTGCCCCGTGATGAGATCATAAATAATCTGGTTGCCCGGCGCGAGCTTCGCCTTGGACAGCGCCGGCCCGAACAGCGTCCCTGGCTGCATCTCCAGCACGGTGCGTCAGATCAAAAGTCGGGCACCAGAACCAAGCAGCGCGGGCACATACGTTCATGGTGACAAGGTCGATCTTGCGGTCGCGCGGGAGCTGGTCGACAAGCTGCCAGGCCGCCTCCTCGGCCAGCTTGAGGCTGAGGAAGTGCGGATTGCGCTCGAGCGACGACGTTACGTTCCAGCAGGCGTCGTTGATGATCGAGTCAGGCGCCACAGCGTCGGCCATGGCGGCGATCGAGGACGTGAGGATCATGCGCTTAATGCGTGCACGCGCGCAGGCCTGCACGAAGTTGGTCATCATGGGGATGATGCAGTGCATCCGACTCCCGATGCTGTGCACGCCGGGCTCCTGCTGCTCCGACAGGGGGTCGCGCACCGAGCACGACGACGGCGTGCCCGTGTGGATGACGAAGTCGCAGCCCTGCACGGCCAGGTCGCAGGCCTCGGGCGTGAGCAGCGACGTCTCGATGACCGTAAAGTTGCGCGAGGCGTTGGGCAGCGTCAGCAGCCCGGAAATGTCGTCCTTGCGGCTCTGCACCGTGCCGCGCACGCGGTAGCCGCGCTCGAGCAGCTCGCTGACGATCCACGAGGCCAGGAAGCCGTCCACGCCCGTGACACAGATGGGCTTGACGCTCAGGCTCGACGCCAGCTGCACCATCTTCTTGCGGAACTTGAGCGCCTTCCACACGCCCGGGTACATGCACTGCCGGTCTACCGGCCGCTTGAGCTTCAGGATGCCGGCCGCCAGCGAGCGCCGCACGGGCCGCGCCACCTCGCGCAGCCGCCGCGGCGCCTTAGGCGCGGGCGTCGACATGGCCAACGGCCGTGGGGGCGACGCCGCCGCGCCTGCTGCTCCAGAGTGCACCGCGCTCGACGCCAGTGCCGCGCCGTTCGCGCCAATGTAGTTGAACGACGACAGCGAGTTGCCCGACGACGACGCCGTCGACTCGTACGACCGCGACAGGCCGTTGGTGCCAGCCGCGGGCGCCACGGGCACGCCGCGCTTGTCGCGCCGAGTGGAGGAGGATCCCGAGGCTGCACCCTTGGCGCGCGCCGCCTTCTTGCGGCGCTGGGGCGTCGCGTGCCCCGCGTCCTCCTCGTACTGCGCGCCACCGAAGAGCATCCGAGACGTCGGTTCGACCGTGGCCGTGTGGAAATGCCTGCCCTGCTGCGGGTCGATTGGGGGGGGGGGG
>JAADYH010000751.1:0-14809 GCA_023338125.1 Phytopythium aichiense | reverse complement strand
TGCCTGGATGCAAGTGCGCTTCGACGACATGCTGGTGTTACTTCCCGACTGCGAGCGCCGCGGCCGACCGTGACCCCATGCGCTTTCCAGAGCTGGAGTCTGTCTGTCTACCCAAGTGTTCACAGGTGCCTCTTTCCTTCGGGTGGAGGTGGCCTTCAGACCATGCGGCCTGTTGTCTGCGGTATCTTCCGCAGGCAGTGGATAGCCCGTCAACTCGGGCATTGAGGTTGTCGTTTTGCGATTTTTTTACAACGTGAACGCTATAATCTTGATCTTGAACACGGTGTCTCCGAGACAACACAACATTTTTACCTGTGAAATGGGGGGTATAGATACTAACTGGTGCCATTGGCCATGTCGATGACGGCGCGCAGGTTGATGGCCATGGAGTAGACGAAGACGACGAGGAAGATGATCCAGATGACACCGCACATGAAGGAGCTGTAGCCGCCGTAGACGCGCATCTGCTGCGCGTCGAGCTTCTGGCGCGGCAGCAGCAGCACGGAGAGCGCGCCGAGGCCGTGCACGACGTACGAGATGAGCAGCAGCAGGCAGAGGCGGCCGGTGTCGTCGGCCGAGGCGACGGGCGCGGCGTCCGCCATCCACTGCTCGCCCAGCGTGCGCATGGCGATGGCGATGATGCTGCGGAAGGAGAGCAGCATGCCGATCGTGGCCCCCTCGGACCCGTTCTCGGCGATCTCGGTCGCCGGGATGAAGGAGAAAATGGTGATGATGCCGTCCGTGAAGCCCATGAGGCACCCGATCGTGTCGTAGAAGGCCTGGCCGCGGATGCCGGGCACGTACAGCATGAGCAGCGCGCGCAGCGTCTCGAGCGTCACGGTCACGGCGATGCCCAGGCACACGCAGCGGCGCCAGGACGAGTTGGACCACGAGAGCTTCCACCACACGAGCGCGCCGATGGTCGCGATGTACTTGAGCGCGTTGTCGCGCAGTGTCACGTTCGCGTCCAGGTCGGCCAGCTTGGTGAACAGCTTGGACGCCGAGCCGAAGTAGAAGCGCGTCGTCGCCAGCAGGATGCACAGGAAGAGCACGATCTGCCACACGGCGCGCTGCTGGCACATGCGGAAGAAGGCGCGGAGGCGGTCCGCGCCGCCGGTGGCCGCGCCGGGCGCCGCCGACTCGTCACCGGCGGCGACGGCGGCCAGCGCGTCCGCGGCCGCCTGCTCGACGGACGGCTCGGTGCAGTTGCGCAGCACGAAGACGACGGGCAGGAGACTGAGCAGCGCGAGCAGCGCGTACATCCAGAAGGAGTCGAGCACGAGGCGGTAGTTGGACGTCTCGGCGTCGTACTGCGTGAGGCCGTAGGTGAGCCAAAGGCCGACCCACTCGATGATGGAGCGGAAGACGAGGTAGTTGATCTGCAGCTTGCCGCGCGTGGTGAGCGGCTCGCGCTGCGACAGCTCGATGATGCGCGAGTCGGTGCCGATCTTGGACATCATGGTGCCGAAGGTGGTGACCATGATGAGCGCCATGTAGCACGCGATGTAGTTGTCGCGCTCGGCCTCAGTCAGCGCGTCGACGTTGATGGAGGCCGAGATGATGGCCATGGCGAGCGTGGTGCAGAAGCTGATGAGCGCGCCGGCGATCATGTACGACTTGCGGCGGTAGCCGCAGATGGGGAACATGTCGGACACGAGCCCGATGAAGAAGCTGAGCGTCGTGGGGATGCTGAGCAGGCACTCGATGACGACCGAGCTCTCGCTGCGCTGGAGATTGAGCGAGTGCATGAGCGTCGGGCGCATGCAGTAGCGCAGCACCGAGTAGACGATGCTCGAGTGCGCCGTGGCGAACAGGATGCCGAAGTAGGCGCTCGAGAAGAGGTCGACGCCGCCGCCGTCGCGCAGCGCGCCGAACTGCTGGTAGTTGAAGAACTTGTCGCCGGCCACGAAGCGGTTGTTGGCCAGCGCGCTCTGCTCGTAGCTCTCGCGCGGGCCCATGCTCATGAGCATGGCGTTCTGCTCCATGACGCTGAAGCGCGCGTCGTCCACGCTCACGGTCGCGCCGCCGCCGCTCGGGGGCATGACGAAGAACCCGTTGCCCTGCTTGCTGTTCGGCATCGCGCCCGCCTTCATGCTGGTTCGAGTCGCCCGCCAAGCCGCCGGCCGCAGGGAGAAACCGCAAGTGGCCCGAGACCGGCGCAGAGACCAAGACGCGCGGGCGCCGAGACCAACACGGGCCGCTCAAGGAACGCGGCGCTGGCGTCCGCCGGACAGTGGCACCCTCGTCTGACTCTCTGGACTCCCATCCACATGCCCGGCCCCAGGTTGCGGGCCGCGTGCCACGGTGACAGCCAGGACGCAGGCATCCATCGCGGTCGTCCGCCGGCCCTCTTCCGTGTTCGCCTCCGCATACAGCGACCAAGTGAACGCGACGTGCTGTCGCCATCTTTTTGCTGACACGAATTGCTGGCTGGTCTCTGGCAAAGCGGGATGGGCGGTATCCGGACGGAGCGTGTACTGAGAGATGGACGGCGCCGCAATTCGCTGCGTATCTCTCGCCTTCAAGTGCGTTAAAAATGAGAAGAGACGGCGACACGCGCGGGTTTTCACTGGTTCCAGCGGCTGTAAACCACCGCTCTTGATTCCGTAAAGTCGTGCGGGGGTCTCATTAGATCGCACCGTCTCTGACCTACAGCCGCCAATGCGGACCGCAGCAATGACTTGCTCACTTCCCGGCCGGATAAAAAACGTATACCTTGGTTTGAATTGTATACTGGGAGTTGTCGGGCCGTGCGTTCAGATCGATCGCGAGTGATTGATGGCTCGCCCACGCGAAAGAACAGCGCAAGACCACACGCCGCCACTGACCTCACGCCGACATCCAACGGAACGTCGACGGACGCACGCGACGACACCTTCCGCGTTGCAGGTGGGGAGCGTATAGTATACTCGTCGATGGCGGAAGAAGCACCACATGAAAGTTTCCAATCCGGTTGGTTCCACGCCAGCAGGTGGTGGTCGGCATCTGTTTGGAGACGCAAGGCGCAGTTCGCGTTGGTAATTGCCTTCAGTCCACAAGCAAACCACGTTCTCTTCGTTATCAAGTCAACGATTGGTCAACCACTGAATTAACGTCCATTTTGACAGATAAAGTACTAGAACAGTGTAATTTAGAAAGTCAAGAAATTTCGCTCGAGCCAATTGTTTTGGTAACGTGGCGGTCACTTCAACACAATACAGTGGACCGTAGTATGCTGCGCATCAGCCCAGCTCGATGGACCACCACCAAACCTCACTGGCGTGCGTCCAACTCCTCCAGCCGAAAAAGCTGAGCCGCGCCACGCCGCGAACCCGTGCACAGCGCACTGCTGTCGCCGCTGCTGCCAAAGGTGCCACCCCTGGGGAGCAACGCCCTTCGATCGTACAGCCGAGTGTGTCGTGGGGTCCACCTCGCTGTGCCGGCCGCCGGCTGTGGTCGCCACCAAGCGGCGCCTCAACCGTGACGACAGCACAGTGGTGTTGCGATTGTGAGCTCGCTGACGTCACGACTTGTCGGTCGCCCGCCGGGGTTCCTTGAGGCGCAAGGTCTCGTGCATTCGGCTGACTGCAAAGTGTTGCTGACGACACTTCTTAGCTTCGCTGGGGGAGGCCGATGACCACCGCGCTGCTCTGCCGCGGGCCGCGCGATTGTTGACCCGCGTGTATAGATCGCGGCGGTCTGTCGGCGTCTTCGAGGGCACGGAACGCACACTATCCATACATGATCGCTGCTGTTGGGCTCCTGGCAGCTGGACCTTGACGCCACTGCGAGCGTGCAAGACAGTATCAATAGCAGCCGACGCGATCCCCCACCAAGCCACGCTACTACTGATCGCAAGGCAGGTCTCCATCGCCGCCTTACCACCCTATCGACAGCCGATGAGCACCGGCTCAACGCAGTGCGGCTGCGGTCCCAGCAGCTCCTTGGAAGCTGATAAGGCGCCGGCTCTTGGTAGTCTGGAAACGCTCGCAATGGGAGTCCACGGACTGCGTCTCGGCTCCCAACATCCCCCACCAGCTGCAGCAGGACCAAACGCACCACTGGCGACACTGCCGGACAAGGTGAGGCTGTCAGCAGCACCGCCTGACGCACTCGGTCACCCGCCGTTTACTTCGACACCAGCGACACCAACAGTGCTGCCAAAGCTTGCATCATCAACTGTTCGCGCGCCAGAGCTCAACCTCACAATATCGTCCGAGCTTGACGACAACAGCACAACGCCATCGCGAACCACTGGCGATCGTCCTGTCACCAGCAGCCGTCGACCCAGACGCACCACTTGCCAACAACATGAACTTGCTAGAGCCCTTGGTGCTACCGCCGGAGTCAAACAATAACAGTGCAGACGAATCGGACACAGCGACACCACAGTCCATCGTTACGACCCCACTGTCACCATGACCGGAAACCGATCCGCTATACATCAACACAGCATCGCTCGACGCCCTGGCGCCACAAAACCCGATCTCCAGCGCCAGCGAGCCATCAACAATACTGCCGCTGACGTTGCCAGCGATCGGTCCGTGACCATCTCCGCTCGACGTGCTTGTATCGCCGACGGCACGCCCAGCCTCGCCAACGCTCATCTCTCCGCTTTGCACGCGCACAACGCAGACACGCCGGGAACACTGCTGCCAATCGCGCCGCCCGACACCAACACAGAGCCGCTCGAGCCACAAGCCGATGGCCCGAACGCGGCTTCTTCGCTCAAAACGCTGCCGGTACCGCTCAACACAGTCACGCTGCCACCCACCTGACTTCCAACATCGCCCGACACCGAGATCGCGCCACCAGCATGACTGCTGGCGGAAGACCCGCCCACGAGGCGGACAGCGCCAGCGACCGTGCTCGTCGTTGCCGTAATTGCCAAGATTGACCCACCAGTAAGCGCCACGTCACCCCGCCGACAACATTGACCTCGCGTCGACCACAAGCAGCGGCCACGCCAGGTAGCACAAGTCCCTGAAGTACCACGGCGCGCACTGCGATGCGAACTACCTCCGGGTCGAGCCATCAGCGCCAGCGAGCCCCGCGCGGAAGACGCTGATGAGGCTCTGCAGAAGCAGCAGCAGCGCCGCGGCGGCGACCATCCACGTGCGGTTGTAGCACATGGGCGACGCCACCACCAGGCTCTCGCACCGGTAGAGGGACCCGCCAGAGGACGCGGTGGTGGACAGCGCGATCACGAGTAGCATGCAGCCTTCGGCACGGGCTACGGCGGTTGTCAGCGCTGGCGGTCGCGGCCGGAGCAGCACGAGGTCGTTGCTGTCGAGCACGAAGTCGATCCAGTTGAAGTCGCTGTAATATGCACAAGACTTTCAACCGGAGAAACTCCAGGCTCCAGCCTCCAGGCTCCAAGTTTGAGGCTCCAAGCTCGAAGATTCCGCTGCTTCTGTAGGCTCTGGACGGCAGCCACGGTGGGCGGGCTGGTTGCGGGCAGCTACTCGCTGCTCACGGGCTTCGTGTTCATCTTCAACCTCATCGTTGATGCCGGCGCGCTCACCATCCCGCACGCCTTCGCGCAGATAAACAAACCATGGAGGAGGGAGGAAGAGGAAGGTGGTGGTAGGCTGACGAGATGCGTGAAGCTGTTGGCGAAGCTGCTGTACGGCACGCTGGGGCTGACCATGCTGACCACCGTCAGCTACGTGACGGCCACGTTCATGAGCGATGCCATCGCAGGCGTCAACGCCATCAAGAGGCGCGTGCGGCAGCTCGGCATCGATCCGCGTGGGAGCGTGTCAAAATCGACTCGGACGACAACTTGTCCACACTGGACGATTTGAACTCAAACGCAAGGAGATCCTCCCGCTCATCGTGGGTGACCGGCTGCTTGCCTCGCTCCCCACTGTAAGTTACCTCCCGAGAGCCGAGGCAGACGCGTGCGGTCGATCGACAAGAGCAGGAGCGACTCGAGAAGGCCAAGATCCCGGACCGCATGAAGAGCCCCGGGCGGATGAAGAGCCCCGGCGTGGGCCGCCTCGACTACGACCTGACCAAGAAGGTGAGGCCCAGGGCGGGAGACCCAGCGAAAGCACTCGCTGACATCGGCCGTACTGTGCCGCAGATGGAGCTTGCGTAGATGGCGCACCTGCTCTTCAGCCACAAGAGCAACATGGCCTTCTACGGATGCACGATCGCGTAATTGAACGGCGACCTGGCCATCAACATCCGGCGCCAGCACTATGCTGGATACTGTCGACACGGCGCTGACCGCGCTCGTGGTGCTTCGCAGCGGTGCCCATGTCGATGCGTGAGATCCTATGCCTGTGTCTGGCGTGGCGCAGTGGCAGTGCACGGACCGCCTGAGCAGCTCAAACCTGTACCGCCTCGTCGTCGTGATCTTCGGACTGCTGCTCGGGCCGTTTGCGATCGACCAGGTGCAGAAGACGCGCACGCTACAGCTCGTCACGACCGTGATCCGCCACGCGTCCTTCGGGCTCACGATCGTGCTGGCGACCGTCTTCATCGCGCGCGGCAAGTGGCGCGATATGGCCGAGGTGCTCGCGGTCGAGAAGCCCGCCCTCGATGTGGCTCTGCAATGCATTGACTTCGCTTGGCAAACGGTTGCAAGTCAACGAAAACCCATACAAACATCAGGCTCGGAAAACAAACAGGAGTGCCTCGAACCTACTTGGTGTGGACCACAAGTAGGTAGTTTCTTGGCTTTTCATCGAAAACCCGAAAGGTTTTGGAGAAAAACCTCGATGTGTCGAGAGGTTCATGCCCGCTTGTCGGAGTGTATTGATTTCGACAGAGCCACGATTCAATCCAAATCAGAGCTGAGCCACTTCTCTATTCAATATAGGAAATCAAAGGGTATGGGATATCATGATATATACTGCTGCCGTCTCCGCTCGCTGTTGGTCCAAGTGCGACGCTGACGCCGAGGACACACAGCAGAATTCCAAACGCGCAATGAAGCAGACGCCGGTTGTCGCGCCGTCACATCGCGCATGGTTTCCACCAATCCGCGACGCAAACGAGTTCTCTTCTCGTTTTCTACTGGCCAAAAACACTCACGTTGCCACCCATCCTGGGTTCTTCCCCCCTTGGAAGAACATCTTCCGACACTTTGCAATTGGATACGTCGGCGAGAAAATCGAGCTGCCCGCCGCCAGAGAAAGAGAACCACCCGCCCGGAGACCGAGAGAGTGCTGGACAAGCCCAACAAGATGGCCAACCGCAACGCGCAGGAGCTGGCGGAGAGCGTGCTGTCGCTGTACGACGTGAGCGCGCCGCGCGACGAGGTGATCGCCAAGTACTACCTGCCGGACGCCGTGTTCACGGACCCGATCGTGTCGGTCAAGGGCGTGGCCAACATCCAGGCGCAGTTCCGCGCGCTGCCCAAGTTCGTCAAGTCGTCCAAGGCCACGCTCGTGCGCGGGTCCATGGCGGGCTCGTCCGTGCTGACCATCGACTCGTCGCAGGTCTTTCGCCTCAAGCCCTTCCCGAGCCTGTTCAAGGTCGTGCTGCGCGTCTTCACGGTCATCGAGCTCAAGAACGGCAAGATCGCCACGCACACGGACCACTACGACTTCTACTCGGTGCTCGCCAACGTGCCCTTCGTCGCCTTCCTCTACTCGCAGTTCCGCCCCATGTTCGGCGCCGCCAGCTCGGCCGTCATCAAGCGCATCCTGCCCGCGCCGCAGCCCGCGATCGCCAACGGCGTCAAGCGCGTGGCCACCGCCAGTGTCCCCGAGAGCGGCGCGGCGGCCGTCGCCACGGCTCAGTAGGCCGTTGGCTGCAGCGGGATGTGCGGGGGGAGCGCGAGGCAGAGCGGCGACAGGAACTGCTCGCTCGCGCTTCCCTCCCCCGAGGACTAGAGCGGAGGCGGACAGCGGATTTTTTAAGGCGACGGCGGCGCGCTCGATGGAAAGCTGGAGGAGCGGACGGGAGCGGTGGACGCACTCGGCGCGGTCGTGATTTGTAGCGTTGCATTTGCCATGCGTGTCAGAGTGGAGCAGGAAGGAGGCAGGCGAGAGAGAGAGAGAGCGAGCGAGAGAGTGAGCGATGCTACTGCTAGCGAGCGCTTTACATGAGTGAACATTTTTTCGTCAAGCTCGCGCCTTCGTTCGTCGGTGGTTGATATCAGGAACCTGGTGGCAAGACCACCTCGATCGACGTGGCGTGCTCACTGCGGCAGCCCCAGACCCGCGAACGGGTCGCGCGCGCCTGGATTGCCGCCCGACGCGTAGCCGCCGCTGCGGTGCGAGCTGGCGCCAATGGACGCGCTCACGCCGCTCGCCATTGGCCGCGGGTGCTGCGCGAACGCGTTGCCGCCGCCCATCATGTGGCCGTGCATGCCGCCCATCTGGCCGTGGCCCATGTGGCCCATGGCGTTCATACCCATCGGGTTCGCGCTCATGCCCACGTTGTGCATGCCGTGGCCGTACGCCCGGTGCATGTGGGGCTGCTGGTGGCCGTGGGCGGGACCCGCGAGCGCGTCGAAGGCGCTGAAGTCGCCGGACCGGGCGGGCGGCGGCATCGCGGCGGACTGGGCACCGCCCATTCCCCACGCGGACGAAGGCGCCGTCGACGTCGATGGCGACGGCGCGAACGGGTCGAAGCTCGCCGGGGTTGAGGACGCCGCGGGGACTGCAGCTCCAGGCGTCGGCGCGAACGGATCGAACGAGGCAGGAGCCGTCGGCGTCGGCGCGGGGGCAGCCGTGAACGCGCCGAAGCCGTCGTTGCTGGGTGGAGGAGCAGCCGCGAACGCTCCGAAGCCATCGGTTGAGGTCGCAGCGGCAGGAGCCGGCGCCGGCGCGCTACCAAAGTTGGCGAAGAACGCTCCGTCGCTGGAGGGAGCAGGTGCGGGTGGGGGGGCCGACGCGAACTGCCCCCAGTCGTTGGCGGCGGCGGCCGAGCTCGAGCTGCCGCTGTTGCCGGCCCAGTTGGAGCCCGAGAAGGCGTCGAATGAGGCCGCCGGTGCTGACGCCGGCTGTGCCGCAGCCGTAGGCGAGCCAAAGTCCAGCAGGTTTACTGTGGAGACGCAGACACTCGGCACATGAGCGACGGACCAGGGTGAAAAGCACCAGAGCAGAGCCTACCAGGAGCGGCAGCCGGTTGCGCGGCGCGCTGGCTGGAGCGTGCGCTACGACCGGAGGCAGGCGCCGCGGCCGCAGGAGCCGGGCCGCTCGCGTAGCCTGCCTCGTCGTAGAAGGCCTGCTCGTTGTAGACCCGGTTGATGAACTTCTTGAAGTAGTCGACGTGGTCCTTCTCGGTGGGCTTGCGCATCTTGCCCTCATCCCACGTGGCCAGCCACACGCGGCGCGCCACGGCGTTGCCGCCGCCGTTCTCCTCGCGCAGCGCGTCCACCTCGTCCACGGTCCAGTTGGACATGCTCACGCTCTGCGCGCCAGGCATGCCACGCGTCCGCCGGTCAGTCAATTCAGTTCATGGGGAGCGATCCGATCACCACGCAGACGATGCAAGCCGCACCTTGACGCGCTGCGAGTAGCTCTGGTGCGCGCTCTTGCAGTTGGAGCAGACGAACGTCTTGTACTTCTCGCAGATGTTCTGGAAGCCGAACTTGTTGTACGCGTCGCAGTTGACGCACGTCTTGTTGGCCTCCAGCTTCTTGAGCGCGTTCAGCGCCGCCTCCGCCATGGTCGACGCCCCGCCGCTACGCGCACAGCGCTATCGTCTCGAGCTCCTCTTCCTTGCTGGCGGTCGGAATCCGCACTGCGCGCGCCACGGAGCGAGCGCCGCGTGCGCGCTCAAAGGTGCCGCCAATGTAAAAATAGCGCCGTATTTCCGGACACAACCCACCAGAGAACTATGCCATGTCATTCACATGAGGCATTGAATAGAAGACCACCCCCCGGCTGCCCGAGCGAATGCCACTGGAATGACCTGAAGCTGTCCACTCGAGTCCAGCCAGCACGACGCTCCAAAGGTTGCTTCCGACCGCATTTCTATGGACCTTGTACACATGATAATATAACCGGAGACAGTGAAAAGCCTGCAATATATAGTGGAATGCCCTTTTTGGCGGACTGGCGACCGGATTTGGCTGAATAGCTCGTGACGACTCGTGACGAAGCCTCAGGAAGCGACCCGATCCGCCAATTACCGCGCAGATCGTGTGAAATCGCATCGACGATTGCAGGTCCAAAAACTCAAAACCGTGCGATTTGCCTGGGCGTGACCGATGTTGTTGGCTGACGTGCAAAGAACCGGTTCACAGTGTTATATTTCAGCGGCACGAAACCGGTTTATTGCAGCGTACCAAATTGCAAGTTTCAGAACCCACCTAGATAACCGCCGCCAGACGACGTTAGTGTTCGTTGGCGAAACGTCATGCTTCTCCGTCTTCCAGATCATTGTGAAACCGGTTCTCACCGGTTTCTAAACCGTCGAACCGGTTTGAATCGCCTTTCGCGCCTTCGCTGATGGCGCCGCCACTTTGGCGCGCTGCTTGATTGCCCGGTGGTGGCGGACGATGGCGTTCCAGCAGCAGCAGACGGCGGCGGGCGGCGATCCGTACGCCAACCCGAACAATGACTACTCGGTGGGGCCGGCCGTGGCTGACGGCATTCAGGACTTGGCCTGGAGCCCGACGGCCAACGTGCTGGTGGCGGCGAGCTGGGACGGCCTCGTGCGGTGCTGGCAGGTCCAGAAGCAGGGCAACCAGCTGCACGCGGCGCCCCAGGCGCAGATCTCGCACGATGGGCCGGTGCTCTGCGCGGCCTTCAGCGGGGTACGTGGCCGCGGTTGGCGTTGTGGTCCGGTGCTGATGACTGACGCGCGGCGACGCTCTGCAGGACGGCGGCACCGTGTTCTCGGGCTCATGTGACAAGACCGCCAAGATGTGGGTGCTCAACGGGCCGGCGCAGGGCCAGCAGATCGCCGCGGTGAGTACTCGGGAGCTCGCCCGGAGCAGCCCACCGACTTCTAGGCGATGCACTAACCGATGCGGTGGCGGGGCAGCACGACGCGCCGATCCGGGGCATCGCGGCACTGCCCGAGGCCAACTGCGTGGCGACCGGCAGCTGGGACAAGACGCTCAAGTACTGGGACACGAGGTCACCCGCAGCGCTCGCGACGCTGCAGTTACCTGAGCGCGTGTACGCCATGGACGCGCGGCACCCGCTGCTGGTCGTGGCCACGGCGGACCAGCAGATCCACGCCGTGGACATCCGCAAGCCGTCTGAGATCTACTCGTCCGTCAAGTCCAAGCTCAAGTTCCAGACACGCACGGTCACCTGCTTCCCGGACGGCTCGGGCTTCGCCGTCGGCTCCATTGAGGGCCGCTGCGCCATCCAGCACGTCGAGGCCAGCTCCCAGTCGTGCGTACTTCAGCTGGGCAGCGCGTGAGCTGAGCACGTCTGTCGGTCACTGATGGGAATGGGCTGCTATGTGTTCGTGTGTGGCCGGCCACAGCAAGGACTACACGTTCCGCGCGCACCGCGACGGCAAAGATATTTATCCGGTCAACAGCTTCGCGTTCCACCCGTTCGGCACGTGCGCGACTGCAGGCGGAGACGGCACCTTCTCCTTCTGGGACCTGCAGGGTCGCAAGCGCCTCAAGTCGTTCATGTCGTGGTGCGTCCGCGACTTGCGTCCTTGGGTGCGATGTCGCCACTCACTCGCTGACCGCTCTCCGTCTCGCTGGTGCGCAGCAAGCAGTCGATCGTCGCGGGCGAGTTCAACGCGCAGGGCGACATCTACGCCTACGCCGTGTCGTACGATTGGTCGCGCGGCGAGGAGAACAACAACCCGCAGCAGCCGAGCGTCGTCCGCCTGCACAGCGTCATGGAAACCGAGGTCAAGCCCAAGTCCACCTGAACCAGGCCCTGTGTGTCAGCAGGCGAAGGAGGCGTCGTGTGCTCACTGTAGCTCGATTGTTGCACATGGGCGGTCGAGAGAGACCGCATTGCAGTCCCATACATGTCAGTTTTGCCACCAAGCGCTCCCCCTCGTTGCAAGCGTTGCTCCGGTGATCTGATATTGCTACCATCGTCTCGCTAGAGCAAGTCACAGTATCTGAGGACTGGCGACAACAATGACTTCGTGAGCTGACGAACACAAATGCACGCTTGACGCACAGCAGCATGCGCCAACACCCAATGACATCCATCAAACCACAGATGGAGACCTCCAGCCCGCTTTGAATCCCCCCCGTACAAGATCGCGGTACCCTCTACAGTCACTCGACGAGAGAGATGCAGTGTGCGAGAGCTCGATGCGTGTTGCCATGGCGATAGCGATTCGCCGTCCGGGTTGAAGCAGTATAATGGCGCAAGCGTTGGGCCGCAAAGCGGATCAATAAGCCATGCCGGACATGCTGGTATCCACATCCTTGACCGGGGCCGAGAGCTTCGCCAGTGGCCATGATACGATAACACCCTGCAGACATCCATCGGCTGAGAATTTTGGGCCACACATATACCCGGAAGGCAGCTGCATTTTCTCGCGAGATATGTTACCTACGATGGACATGCACATGGGCGCTCACCCCAAAAACTTTTCGTCTCTTGAACTCTCTTCCGGCCTCACCTGCAGGCTCTTCGGCCCCGTGGCGGCAACGTGGTGTCCAAGCAGTAGACCCTGGTGATGCCTCTGGCGTGCGGCATCGATGGCAAGAGGCCCAAGCACCTGCAGTCCATTCGGATGGCACCAGCACCTCGCCATTCCCACTTCGTTGCTTTCAACTAGGGTGACGATGACGTCATGCAGCGCGGCCGTCTTGCTTCGCACTCGAGGGATATCTCCACATGCAAACTTGCCGCCTCGACCACTCTCGACGCCAACAAAGACCAGTCCGACCCAAGCACGCCAAGATGAGCGCCGTCGCTCGCCTCGCCCTGCTCCTTGCCTCTGTCATCGCGAGTGTTGCCCTGTTCGACACCGCGAGCGTCGCGGCGGACACGCTGCTGCGCCACCGCGAAGACCAGGCACCGCAGTCAGCGGACGGCAACTCCACGCTCGAGCGGTGCTGCCTCTAAAGGCGGCGCTTCGCCGTCCAACCTGTCGTTATGGCAGGCCGTGCTGCCACCGACCGAGGGCAACACACCGTCTGAGCCTTCCAACATAAAGCAGCAGCATGGAGTTGAGCTTGGCTTGGTGTCCAAGCTGTTGAGCGCCATGCCAACAGTCAATCCTCTTTGAAGAACTTTGAACCTGACGCCGGAATTGGCGGGAACGCGTGATTGGCTCCCGCCCTTCCCGACAAATTTCGAAAACATCCTTTTGGGTCACTCATCATCATCAAAGTGACTTCATTCTTCAAGATCCCGTGTCTCGAGCCTGGCCGCCACTTCCAAACACTCCTTCTCCTGCTCGTCATGCGCTCCATGACGTCCCGGTCGCTTCGCGAGCTGCTGCGCGGCGACGTGGCGCTGCCGGCGGTGGTGCAGGCGCCCATGGCGGGCGTGAGCACGCCGCAGCTGGCGGCCGCCGTCTCGAACGCCGGCGCGCTGGGCTCCATCGCGCTGGGCGGCTGCGGCTCGGCGGCCCAGGCGCGCGAGCTGCTGCGCGCCACCCGCGCGCTCACGACGCGTCCATTCAACGCCAACGTCTTTTGCCACCGCGCGCCGCTGGCCTGCCCTCGGGCCGAGTCCTCCGCGTGGCTCGCGCGTCTGGCGCCGATGTTCGCCGCCGTCGGCGCGCCGCCTCCGCCGCCCACGACCGAGCTCACGTCCGGATACCTGACCTTCCAGGGAAACGACGAGCTACTACGCGTGCTTGTGGAGGAGCAGCCGCGCGTAGTGAGCTTCCACTTCGGGCTGCCGCCCGCCGAGTGGGTGAAGCAGCTGCAGGCCGCCGGCATCGTCACGTTCGCGTGCGTCACGAGTCTGCGCGAGTGCGCGCTCGCCGTCGACGCCGGAGTCGACGCTGTCGTCGCGCAGGGGAACGAGGCTGGCGGACATCGCGGCGTGTTCGACGGCAGCGAGGACCTCTCCCTCGGGACGTTCGCGCTCGTGCGGCTGCTGGCGCAGACTGAGCACTGCCCGGTGCCGATCATCGCGGCGGGCGGCGTCATGGACGGCGCGGGCATCGCCGCCGCTTTGCAGCTGGGCGCCAGCGCCGTGCAGATGGGCACGGCCTTCGTTCTGTGCCCCGAGTCGTCAGCGAGCGACGCGTACCGGGCGGCGCTGTCGGACCCCAGGCGTGCGGCCAACACGCGGGTCATCGCCGCGGTCTCTGGCCGGCCCGCGCGCGGCATGGTCAACCGCCTGCTCTCGCACCTGAGCGACTCGACCAGCGACGCCAAGATGCCCGAGTACCCGCTGCCGTACGCGGCCACGAAGCTGCTGTTGGCTGAGGTGGCCAAGAAGAAAGCGGTCCTGGGGGACGCCGCGCTGGAGCTTGGCGTCCACTGGGCGGGCCAGGGAGCCCCAATGGCGAGGGCGATGCCTGCTGCCGAACTCGTCCAGACACTTGCTCGAGAGCTGAGCGAGGCACAGGCGGCCGGGATCACCCACCGTCTTTGAGAGCAGCGCTGCGGTATTATGGACGGCGGGGGTGGACGAGTGAGTGAGATCGAACGACGCCTTCATGTATTTGATTGACAATCATGCACCCGTGCTGGTCTTGACTCGAATGTACCTCGCACACTATGGTGACTCTCCCCAGCCTCACGGACAGCTAGATGGCGGCGAGTGTGCCGACGCCGAAATTGCTGCTTGTAATGGCAAGCTTGGCGGCCGCGGACGGCGAGTATTTCTTGGCGACCGTCGCGCCAGTCGTCAGCGCAGTGCTCCCGAGCTGGCTCAGCAGCGCGTTGTTGGTGTTCACGTTCGTGTTGACGATGCACGAACGACTCAAGTACGACGAGCACGTGGTGCCGCCCGACGTCTCCGAG
>JAADYH010000750.1:0-14846 GCA_023338125.1 Phytopythium aichiense | reverse complement strand
TCATTATGCAGCAAAATGTCCCTTTCGATATAAATTCCAAGTGACGAAAATTCTAATAATATGGTGCGGACACCATGATTTCGATCCCATATTTCCTGACGATTTTTACTTTTCGAGCTTCCTTTTTGTATTTGAGCTTAAAATATATATTTCAAGCAAAATCCAGAAATCATGTATTAAACAAATACATGTCAATATGTTATATATTATATATTTGTGAACCAATTTTGCAATCGAATATATATCATTTTCATGAGACCAGCACTCATTGAATTGGACGCGTGAGTGAAGGTTTGGGTTACAATCAATTTCTTCAAAACACTATTACCTTCGGAGTAGCGTTCTGCTTTCCCATACACTTTATATATGTCAATTCAATCACATACAACGCCCAAGTTCAAATCATTTGTACACCACTGAACGTTTACCTGGTCCCGGACGTTCCCATCTGCGGTTCGGGACACACCTCCTTGATTTTAATTTGGGCAGAAATGTTCACGCGGAGGCGGTAATTTACCCAAATGGATTTCATTCGGGTTCCGGTATATGTTTTCTTGGGCGAATCCGTCGGTCTTTCACGCGACCTTCGCGCGACCTCCGCATCTTTTTCTCCGTTCAACGGAGAAAAGCTCCCCTTTCGTTTCGGCCTGGAGTTTGGACTTTGGACGCACGACGGCGGCGGCAAAGCGAGCGCCAGCAGCAGCAGCAGCAGCAGCAGCAAGGGCGAGCGCGTCCTCTTCGGTTCTCGGCGGCCGGCAAGCAGCAGCGGCAGACGCAGACGCAGCGAGCGACGCGCGCGCGGCCTCCAGAGAGGTCCGCTCTGTCCGCGCCGCGGGTTTGGGGCGTCGCGCGGCGGGAAAGGATCGCGAGAAAGGACAGGCAACAGGGCGGACAGGCAGGCAAGCCGAGGCCGCGACCGACCCCGCGCGCGTGATATCTCGAGTATCACGGCCTCGCCGGCGACCATAGAGTCCTCCGCAGGCCCCGGGAGCCCGACGACCAGCAGCAGCAGCAGCGGCAGCAGTAGCAGCAGCAGCAGCAGCGTTGGCGGAGGCACCACGACGCAGGAGAAGAAACTCCACCAGCGATCCATGGACAGAGCGCCCGTGGACACCAAGGAGAGCCAGAAGCGCCGCAAAAAGTCCCAGGAAGAGTCGACGCGCGGTACGCCTGCCGCCTTGCTTCTCCCGCCCTTCATTGCACAGCACACTGATTTTATCGTTCGTTATGTGGCTGTCGTCTGCCCGCGCAGTGGACGAGATGGAGGAGGAGGAGCTGGAGCTGTTCCAGATCGTGCTGGAGGACCTGCGCGTCAAGTCCACGGTCGTGTGGCAGAACGCCGTCAAGACACTCAACTCGGCGCTGGTGCACATTGACCGGCCCGAGAGCCAGCGGTTCCTCGACTATGCCTTCCCCAAGATCGTCAGCATCATGCTAGACCAGCAGTACGTGCTCCGTGCATCCACGCACCGTGACGACCGCGTGGGATAGATCGCACTGACTTGGGTTCGGTCTGTGTGTATCCACCTCCGACAGCTCCAGCAAGATCGGAGCGTTCGAGAAGTCGTGCGTGACGCAGTGCCTGACGGTGGCGGTCCCGCTGATCGTCGCGCTGATGAAAGCTGGCAAGCACGTCGAGGCCCTGCCGGTGCTCGTGATGGTCTTCAACAAGAAGAAGACGTTCTACAAGGACTTGCGCACGTCCGCGATGATCGGCAGCTACTGGAACAAGGTGCCGGGGTCGCCAGAGGTGCGCGCTCAGTGCATCGAGGCGTTCTGCGAGATGAAAGGGTTCCAGTTGCTGCTGGGCACGTTGGAGCACATGGTGCAGTGCCATCGCGAGGACGAGGAGCTCGAGGCGGTGATCGACAGCGAGGACATTCGCACCCTGCTGCAGGCACTTCTGGAGTTCCGCGCGTCGGTGCCGGACGATATTTGTTCAAAGATCTGCGTGCTGATTATGACGTACTTTACCAAGATCCCGAGCTCGGTGCTGAAGAAAGAGTCGAGCGACGCGGTGGGTGCTGTTCTGGCCATCATTCGGCGCTTGGTGGACGCGGGCATCGTCGAGTCGGAGGAAATCAACAAGCTCTGGCTGGAGATCACGCAGCGATACGTCGAGTCGACGTCTTTGCCGCTCCGTCTGTTCGGTCTCGAGCAGATCAACCAGATCGTCAACTGCGCGCAGGCGTCTCGTTCGTACCCGCCGCGGTACTTTGTTCGCAACGCTGGCACGGAGATCGTCAACGGCGTATACACGTTGAAGCCGGACGCGACGAACGCAACGTATGTCCTTAAGCGCGACGAGACGGGCCAAGTGTTCACGCTCTTCTGCTGCACGATGAAGAGCGGGCTCAAGTGGTGGTTTATCTCGGAAGCAGACAAGATGCAGCCTGGGTCGGACCAGGACATTGACTACTACCAGCATCAGTCCCAGTACGAGGAGTATCTGCCTCCGACGCACAACTGGGTTGCCATTGGAAAGGGCGAGGCCCCTGCTCCCGAGTTGGTCGCCGACACGGTCCAAGCAGCCGGGGAGGAGGATCACTCTCGTCTGGACTATTTGCTGAGTTCGTGGGTGACCTCCAAGCGCATCATTGAGGAGATTTTCGGCGACCGCATTCACCGAGAGATTGTGTCGCGGAGCGCGCTTCTGGTCAAGTTCCTTGCGGAGTCCAACAAGCTGGACGCACACTGCCTTGATGTGATCTGGCAGTCGTGCATCCAGAAGGATCAAACACTCGTGAACGAGATCCACAACCTGCTCATCACGACCGTTCCCTTCTTGTCGATCAAGCTGCTGCTGCACCTTGTGAAGAGCATCCACGACTCGCTGCTGCAGAACCTGCGCCGCAGCGAGCCGTTCCCGGAGCTGATCGCGTTCCTGCAGCGGCTGGCGACGAACTCGCCCAGCTTTTTGATGGACCGGAGTGCTGAGGTGACCACGGCTATCTTGCAGCTCCTGTGGTCGATCCAGATGCACTGCAACATTGCCAATTTCCGTCTGAGTCGAGGCCTTCGCGACTTTTTCCAAGAGGGACTGCGCAGCGAGTACGGCGAGCCGTTGCGCAAGCTGTTCTTGAGCGAATGCATCGACGGAATTAAGCGCTCGTGCTTCTTGGACAAGACTTCGTCCCCGAAGAGCAATGGAAATGGTTCGTCGGCGGGTGTGGAGCCGTTTGAGAGCGACGCAACGGCGTCCAAGTCACTGGAGCTGCTGAAGTTTTTGATCGACTCATACCGACTGGACCAGGGAGAGGTGGTGGAATCCTTGAACAGCGAGCACGGACTCGTTGCGCTGCTGTTTGACGAGCTGGCTGCATTCGTTGCCCGTAGCAACGACAAGCAGTCGACCAACTACCGGACTGCAATTGGACACCGTCTGGAGCTGATTCACTACGTCCATTTCAAGTCGCCGAATTTGGAACTCAGCATCCCGCAAATTGATCGTCTGTGGAAGATCCTGTCGTCGTCCCCGGCTGAGCGCGAGTTCTGCCTGGTGTTTTTCAACCAGACGAGTATGCGCGGCAACCACCAGCAAACCACTATGGGATCGACGAGCATGCTCCCGTCGTCGGCGTCGATTTCCTCGGCGTTCAGCTTGGAGGTATGCGCCTACATCTTCAACAAGCTGCTGTGCTTGCAGACGGACTTCAAGACACTCGGCACCTCCGGCTACAAGTGCTTCAACACGTATTTTGCAGCGCTGAACGCACAGCAGAAGAACACAGAAGCGCCGCTGAATCTTCTGGGACTGGATGCGCTGTGGCAGATCGCGTTCGAGGCTCCGATGGACGTCTCCGACCTTGCAACTCGCGAGCTGCTGCGTGTGTACGAGCGATACTCGGACGATCCGAGCACGTCGGAGGCCGATGTGGAGGCGACGCTGAAGGACTTCTTGAAGCGCGTCTTTGAGCAGCTGTCCAAGGTTCACGAGTGCAAGTCGGACTCGCTCAAGCTAGTGCGCCACTGCTCGAGTCTGCTCGTCGGTCTCGTGTCCAGCTCGCGTCGTAAGCAGCCGTCGTTCGTTCCGCACGGCTTGAGCGGCAGAGGCGCCTACTTCAGCGTGAAGCTGATCGCGCAACGCATTCCTGGGTCGTCGGGCGTTGGTAATGCGGTGGGTGGGGCTCACCAGGACAACTCGATCCGGACACTGCAGACATCGGTCTACTCCAACCAATCCCTGTGGCTGTTCCGTCGGCAGCTCGAGAAGGTCGTGGGGCATCCGATGCAGCAGACAAAGATCCTGATGGCAGGGTCTGCAGTCACTGGCGACCAAAAGACGCTGGCGGATCTGCACATCACCGAGTCGAGCGAGCTGCGCGTGCTCATGTTTAATACGATCGTGCAGCGCGGCGCGACATCTCCGATCGAGCACTCAACCCAGCACCTCAACTTTTCGGCCAAGAAGGACGTGCTTCACCCCGGCGAGATCATTTCGAACGACACAGCGTATTTCGACGTACTGTTCCGCGTGCTGGACACCGTCGAGGGCCATGATGTGCACGAGGTCTTGTGGGAGTTTTTGAAGAAGATCCCGACGAGCGTCGAGCTGCTAGACCGTGTCGCGAACATTGGTGGACCATCCGCGCCGCCATTGCCGAGCAGTGATGATGACGATGTAACCATGGCGATGCCATCTGCTGACGATCCCCCGACGACAAACGCGGGATGGTCATCGTTGCTGCGCAGTGGTGCATCATATCACGAAGCAATTTACACGCTGCAGATCATGGACGCGCTGCTGCTTCCGTCGGACGCAAAGAAGATCCCATTCGCAAGGGCATATTTGCAACGCTTCATATCAGGTGGCGGCTTCCACGAGGTGCTCTCGTACTTCATCGGAGCCAACTTCCACGCGAGCTCCTTCAATGAAGGCCCTGCCGTGGCGCTGCGCATCTTGAAGTTTTGCTTGTTCGACTCGGAGCACAGCGACGTGATGCTTGCCGCAGTGAGCGACGATGATGTTGCTGCGGAGGCACCACTCGCTGCTGGAGACGAAGGATCCGGCGCGTTGGAGGCTGTATCGAAGTCCAAGATCGTGGTCGAACACAGCCGGTATGACGACCTTGTGCTCAAGATCGCGGAGCTTGTGGTGTCGGAATTCGGCCGTGCTGAGGAGACTCTGGACCGGAAGCCGACACTCCGCATTTTGATTGAAGCCGTCAAGACGGTCGAATCCATCGTCGCCATCGCCCCCGACGCCGCGGAGAAATACATGAGTTCGGTGGCGCTGCGCCCGCTCGTGGTGGCGATCCTTCTCAAGATTGAGTCGGACCACGTCCGCGCACAGTGGCTGTCGTCGCTCCGATCTGTTTGCCGCGCATCTGCAAGCGCCGCGCAGGCCATCTACGCTGAATTCATCGCGTCGATCGACCGGATTGAGGAGATCACCGTCCCGTGCGACCAATACGCGAGCATGCTGGTCTTCCTCGCCCAGCTGGACAGGATGACGGAAGAGTGTCGCGCTCTTGCGCAGCGCGTGGTGCTCAAGTTCCGCCGCGGGTTCTCCAGCAAGTTCATTGCGTGCAATGAGCACTCGAATGAAGTGCTGGTCGGGCTCCTGGAGTTCTTGCGCGAAGTGATTGTATCGCACGCCGAAGTCCGCGCTGCAATTGCGCGCGAGGTGGTTGACGTGGTGTACGAGGAGTGCCTGTTCACACTACCAAATGAGGAACGCCGACGCTGTCCCTTGTGCGTGTCGATCGAGACTCGGCGGCCGGCGTTCAAGCTGCTGGCGAGCGCGATCTCGTCGGACTCGACGATCTTGCACGATTTGCATGGGCGTCTTCCGCGATTGTTCACTCGGAGTGAAGAGCTGCGGAACAAGTGGGGCCAGGAGAACAACATCAAGACGAGAGGCAACGGCGAGCACGTCGGGCTCAAGAACCAGGGGTGCTCGTGCTACATGAACTCGTTCCTGCAGCAGCTGTTCATGCATCCGACGATCCGCCAGGGCTTGCTGGCTGCCAAAGTGTCGCCGAGGTCAACACCAGCGGAGCCGACAAAGGCCGAGGCCGAGCAGTTCCCCGAGCGACTCGTGGGATGCCGAGTTGCCGTCGAGTGCCTTGGCGGGCGTGTGTACGAGGCAAATGTCGTTGGGTACGACAGTGCGACGCGCCACCACACATTGCGTTACGAAGATGGTCGTGAAGCGAGCTTCGTCCTCGCGGAAGGGCGACCGGGCAACGAAAACGGGCGCTATGTGATCCTGCAGCCCGAACTGGTGGGCATCGACGCGACGCTTGAAGTGCTGCGCCAGGTTCAGCGCACATTCTGCTACCTGCGCGACAGCGAAATGCGGTATTTCAACCCGAAGGCGCTCGTGGATTCGTGCACGTGCCTGAACCTCGAGTTCTCCGTGTACCAGCAGAACGACGCGAGTGAGTTCTGCGACAAGCTGCTGGATCGGCTGGAAACCGGTCTGAAGACGACCCCGCAGGGCACACGCTGCCTGCAGGAGGCGATCGGTGGGAAGCTCATCTCACAAAAGCTCCCGAAGGGCTGTGACCACCGCTACGAGCGCGAGGAGCCGTTCATTCGCCTGGAGCTGCAGATCCGCGGCAAGGAGAGTATCGAGGAGTCTCTGGCGGCATTCGTCGAGGGCGAAGTGATGGACGGTGACAACAAGGTGGAGTGTGAGTCGTGCGGCACGAAGAAGGCGGCGGTGCGGCGCACATGCTTCGGGACGTTGCCGAACCTGCTGATCCTGCACTTGAAGCGCTTCGACTTGGACTACACGACATTCGAAACCGTGAAGCTTAACAACCGCTGCTCGTTCCCGATGAACCTGATGATGAAGCCGTACACCAAGGCTGGCATCGAAGAACAGGAAGCGAGCAGCGTGTGTGAAAGCGTGTCTCCGGACGACGAGGACATGGAGTCGGACGCGTCGAGCGGCTCGGACGAGTTTATGCCGGACGTGAACGGCACCGCGAACGACACTGACGACGATCTCGCGGCCGTGAAGCCCGACTCACCGCGGAGCAACAGCAGCAACAGCAGTGCGAGCAGCGTCAACGCTCATGCTGGCGATGACAACGACTCGCCTGATGGAGTGATCTCTGTTGGTGCAGCTAATGTTGGTGCTGGAGGGGTGTCGAAGGCGAACCGCAAGCACAGCCACGGCTCAAAGGACAACGCGGCGTCCTCCGATCCGGACTACGAGTACCGGCTGAAGGGCATTCTTGTGCACTCGGGCGTGGCGCAGGGTGGCCACTACTACTCTTTCATCTACGACCACGTGTCGGAGAAATGGTTCAAGTTTGACGACGAGGATGTGACGCCGTTTGATCCGGCGAACATTGAGGCGGAGTGCTTTGGCGGTGTTCAGCGCCGTTCGTGGCACGGGTCAAGCAACGCGATGGAGATGGAGGTGTTCAGCAACGCACTCATGCTATTCTACGAGAAGGTGGTTCCTGCGCATGTGGAAGTGACGACTGAAGGCGCGGCAAGCGAGGCCATGACGGATGTGAGCTCGTACGAGGGTGAGCGGTGCGACTACGAAGCGGAAGTGTGGAAGGCGAATGAGGTCTTCTTGCAGAACTCGTACCTGTTCGACGTCGAGTTCCACGAGTTCCTGCGCGAGATGGTGCAGTCCAAGTACATGAAGGACTCCTCGTCGCTGCCGTCGCCCCCACTGTCCCCGTCCGGGGACTCGGCGATGGTGCCCGTACCCGGGTCGCCAGGAGTGGACGAGAGTCTCCAGGCGACGCTCGCAGACATTGGTGTCGAGTTCGTGCTCGGCGTGCTGCTGCATTCCCGCGAGAAGCACGGCATTGCGCGCTGGATCACGGTGCTAGCGGCCAAGTTTGCCAAGCACAAGAGCATCTGCGCGCGGTTCTTCCGCACGCTGGCGACGACGAAGCGCTCGGACTGGCTGCGCAGTCTCTTGTTCGAATGCCCCGACTCGATCGCACGTCAGTCGTTCGTGCATCTCGTGTCACGTGCGCTGACGGCTTACGACGCGCACATGGTGAAGGACGGGTCGGCTACAGTTGACTCGGAGGATGCGCAAGTCCTGACGCTGCTGTCACAAGCTCTCGCGGAGTTCCTGGACCAGACGTCAGTCGCGCAGCAGTCGCACCTGGAAGAGTGCTTCATGCTAATCCGCAACTGCGCTGAGATCAGCAGCGTCATGCGCGCTCTGTTCCAGCAGCAAGATATGGTCGCGCGTCTTGTGGGCTTCTTCCTAAGTGAGCGTGCGCCTGCAGCGCTCAAGGAAGCGTTCCCGACGTCTCACGCACTGTCGGGCTCATCGGCTCTCACCGCGTCGGCCGTGGCCGCGGCCACTCATCGCTACGCATCGCCTGACTATCAGTACTTGCTGGAGGCGATCATCGCGATCCTCGGCTTGCCGCGCCGCTCCACGGAGCCATTGCTGGCCGAGAGCAGCGCGCAGTACCCGCATCGCGTGGCGCTGTCGGACAAGGCCGAGGCCGCTCTCACGGAGGTGTTCAATGACTACCAGTCGGCGGAGAATGGCCTTGGGGTCGATGAGCTGATGAAGTTCCTGCGCGCGTCGACCAGCTCGGTGGGCACCAGCAACGCGCTTGAGCAGAACGCGCGCGCGTTCCTGGCCAAGTATGGCAACCGCGAGACGACGCCTCCGCTCGTGGAGCTGGACGGGTTCCTGACGTACTACACGGACGCGGCGGCCGCATCGACCAAGAATGTGCTACAAGATCTGCGCGCGTTTGGCTTCGGCGAGGACCTTCGTCGCCACAGCAAGTCGCTGCCGCCCGCGTCGTCTGTGCTGGGAGGTCTCAGCCCACTCAGTCGCTCGGCGCTGGTCAACGATGTGTTCATGGACTCTGCGCTCGAGGAGGACGCCGAGACGGTGGGCGACTTTATGCTCCGCATCAGCATCGGGGACGCCGCGACGTCCGAGATGCTGACGCGGTCGCTCCTTCAGTGCATGAACGGAGCCGAGAGTGGGTGGAAGGGTCAGCCTGTCGTGGACGTTTGCGCACTGGCACTGCAGAACCTGCTCGCGTACGAGTTTCCGTACCAGAGCCATCTGATCGAGCTCGCGCTCCTGGCAGACGAGTTCGGACTGTTGAGCACGGCACAGACCCGCGCTCGCTTCGGCAATGGCAGTGCCAACTTGACCACGGCGACGCACGTGGCGCTGTTCGTGTACCGGCAGCTGAGCATCGTGCTGGAGTTGCACAGCAAGGTGCCGACCGTGGCGACGTGGCTGGCCGAGCACGCAAGCGCATGGGAGTGGCTGTACGAGTGGCTGCGCATCGAGTCGCTCAAGCCGAGTCTGGGCGGCCGCATGTCGGTGCTGACGCGCGAGCCGGCCAAGCTGGACGTGCTCCTGCGGCTGGGCGAGGCCCTGGGCATCGCGTTCCGAGAGGAGGAGCGCTGCTACATGGTCGAAGGCGCCGGCTACGCGAACGTGAACGGTATTTATAAGAGCACGACGCACACACACGACAACTGCCTGACGTACGCCTGCATCAAGGGCGACATCGAGTACACGCTGTTCCGGTGCTGCATGCCGAGCAAGGCGCGGCGCTGGTACATTTCGTACTCGCCCAACAAGAACCTGCTGGGCACCATGTCGGACGAGGACTTTTACTTCGTCCAGTCGCACGTCGACCACGAGCTGCCGCCCGAGGACGGCTGGAAGGTCTGGGTCAAGAACGACAAGGCGCAGCCGCCCGTGCCGACCGTGCGGCTCTACAGCTCGACCGTGGGCGCCTCCGGTAGTCGCGGAGAGAGCGGCGAGATGGAGCTGGACGCGCACGGGAACGTGGCGATCCAGAGCATCGACGAGGAGTTCGCCGACGTGGACGGCGGCGTGGACGTGGACGGCGACGCGGACGCTGACACGGTCGAGTACGACGACAGCGAGGACGAGATCCGCGTGAGCAACGAGCGCTTCCAGGCCGTGCACCTAGACAACCAGGAGGACGGCGAGCCCAGCAGCGGCCCGGACGACTTTATGTGAGCGCGGCGCCACCGGCGGGAGCGCGCCGCGATTGCGTGGCGCGAGGGCCAGCTGGGCCGCGGCGGCTGTGGCTGAGGCTGGCGACCCGCGAAGCCGGCGCTGCATTTCCCTGCATGTGTTCATGGTTCCTAAATGGCGGTGCTGTGATCTGTCGGGTCTCGTGTCGGTCTCTCGTGGTCGGGGTGAGCGCTGACTGACTGCGATCGGCTCTCGTTCGTGTCAGGATGGATGACCAGCCTGCTCTCTTCGCCGCGGGTAGAGCCCACTTCGCCGTGGATGGAGGCCACTTGGCCCTCTGCGCGCTGGATTCCCGATGGATATATCAGAGCACGGCGAGTCCAGGTGAGGATGGCGCGGGATCGGCGAGGAAGGCGGCGTCCCGACACCCACAAAGGCGGCGCCTGCAGATGGCGATGACTGGCGATGACTGCAGATGGCGACGAGGGTTAGTCGCCGCCGCGCCGACTCTGGCGCCCGCCTGTTGACGCGCGCGCCACCTTCAAGCAAGTGAGCAGAGAGGCTGAGCTCGGAGCTTCAGCCGGCGGGCATAGACGCCCACCTGCGCGCCACGCACGCGGTTGAAGCTGCCGCGGCGCTGGTTATCAGATCAGTAGAGACTGCGCGCGCGATGGGAGGGATATGTAGATGGCTAAGGCGCACGGCGCGACGACGCTGCTGCAGTCCTCTGTCCAACGCCGGCGCTTCAGGGTGAGGATGCCAGCTCCACTGAGACGACCCAAGGAGAAGGTGTCGCGTCGGGCTTGCCCCCTTCTTTGCTCTCACCGTGTTTTGATCAACAGAACCCAAACCCAGCAATATCCCGCCAGGATCGATTCCCGGGAATCGATCCTGTATAAATTGATACACATTTATATAACTAAATTCTACGTTTTGACAAACCGTAGCCTGGTTTCACATTTTAAAGGTTTTCAGAGAGCCTCCAGCATTCCTCATCCATATCAAATTAGAAACTCACTCATAGTATCCAGGATATTATATAGGTTTTCGAATTGTTCATGAAGAGTCTCATTGATTTAGATATATTTATTTCAGTTATGTAAAACCTAGTCTTTACTGTAAAACCTAGTCGTTATTGTAAAACCTAGGGTTTAGACCGGCGCCGTGCGCGAAGCCAGCTGCTCGCGTCGGGCCTTTCGCGGAAGCCGCCGCGCTCGTGGTCCGCCTGCTGTCGTCCGGTCGCGGAAACCTGCTGGGCCCGCGAAACATGGCTGCGCTTGGCGCTCGGCCCGGCTCGGCGACCAGGAGGCGTCTCGGATGCAGTGTCGACGCCCGATACAAAAGGCCAAACGGAAGCGAGTGTACGCGCCGGGCTCTCTCACGATTTGTATGCCGCCGCGACATGACGGAGACCGCCCTGGTCCATACAGCACCCGCGACGACCGCACGACTGCGACGAGCACTGCTGGCGGACCAACCGGCCGTCGGCCCAAGCCCAGGAGCCCAGGAAGGAGAAGGAGAAGGAGAAGGCGGACCGACGCGGCCAGTTGCCAACTCGCGCGCGCGACTAAGACGGCGGCCAGCAGTCTCCGCGGAACGCGCCGACGCGCCAGTTCCGCCCCGCGAAGCACAAGCCCAGCAGACGCGGCGACCGACCGCTCCTTCTGCCGGCTCCTCTCCGTCCGCCACACTTCCGCTTTCGCCGCGCCACGAGTCCGTCAAGGCGTCTACATCGTCCTCCTTCCTCCGTCCTCCGTCCTCCGTCTTCCGTCCGCTGCTGATCACCCCGCCCGATCCAAGCGCCGGCATCCGCGGGCCACTCTCCGCCTCCTCGTAGCGTTTCGTCCGCGCCGCGTCTGTCGAAGCTGAGCCGAGCCGAGCAGCAGACCGACGGCGCCGACGGACCGACCGACGCGACCAGCGAGAGACATGGCGACGACCGAGATGGAGATGCCGACCGAGACGCGGCCGCGCGGACGCAGCGCCTGGAGCCGCTGCGATCAGGCCGTGGCGCGCATCGCGCCAATCTCGACCACCACGTGCCAGGTCTGCGGCGCGCAGATCGCGCAGGGCGCCTGGCAGCTCGGTCTCATGTTCATCCACGTCGAGGGCTTCATGCTCATGGAGTGGTACCACCTGCAGTGTGCCAAGCGCATGCCCGGCGCCGGGCTCGCCGAGCTCATCGAGACCGTGCAGACCGAGATGACGCCCGAGCAGAAGCAAGACTTCTGCGCCGCCTTCAACGAGGCCGCCGCCGGCGCCTGACCCCGTCGCGAGCCGCCTCCGCTTCCCTGTCACGTGTCGTGCGTCGTGTGTCTGCGTCTCCGTCTGTGTCTCCGTCCCAGTCCCCGTGCCGTGCCCTGCGTCTTCGTGTCTTCCATGTGAACCGCGCCGCGAGCTGAGAACCAGCGGGCGTGGCCCTTTATCTCGACGAGCAACAAGCCGCGATCGATCGATAGACGCCATCAACAGTAGAACGCGCGCGGCCGAGCCCGCGCTGCGCAGTACAATAGGAATCCAGCCAGCTAACCAACCGGATCAAACACTTGAAGAGTTCATACATACCGACGCTTCTCTGCTTCGCTCGATCAATCTCATTCGCGACGCCGCGACGCCGCGACGCCACCATCCTCATCCGCATCCGCATCAGCACAACCCGGCGACAGCCACGCTCGGCGTCTTTACCCGCCCGATCGGCTGCGCACGCGCTCCTTTCCATCTCTGCATGCGATGGCTCACCAGCAGCTTGTGCAGCTAGCTACAGTGTAGCGTTTCTAGTCCTCCTTGTCGGCGGCCTTGGCCTTGAGCGACCACTTGTCGCGCTTGATGTCGAGGTGCAGCGGGGCCCAGTGCAGCTTCTCCGGGACGACCTGCGGGCCCTTCTTGCTCAGGCGCTTGAGCTGCGCGTCCACGATCTCGGACGGCACGACAAACACGTACTGGCCGTTGACGTACTTGATCATGTGCAAGTACTGCAGCGTGCCGATGATGTCCTCGTTCTTGATGGACGTCATGCGCGTGAGCTCCATGATGGACACCTCCTTGTCCGGGTAGTCGCGCAGGATGCGCAGCAGCTCGCCCGTCCAGTAGCTGCGGTAGCTCACGAGGCCCAGGTCCGATAGCGGCTTCTCGGGCGAGCCCACCTTCTCCTCCTTCTTGCTCAGCTCGTACGAGAACTGGATGATGAAGTGCCCGTAGCCCTTGCGCTGGTGGCACGGGAACGTTAGGATGCACGCCAGGTTGTAGCCCAGCTCCGAGTACTTTTCCTTGGAGAAGTACCCGACCGGGTGGAACCCGCGCGCGTCCACCTCGCACACCATGTAGAACAGGAACGGGTCCACGTCGTAGTACAGCGTCTTGTGGTCCAGGAAGAGCTTGGCCAGGTAGCACAGGTTCTGGCAGTAGATCTTGGACACGGCGCCGTCCACCTCGAACACGCTCAGGTTCTCATGCCGGTAGATCTCGTTCCCCGGCGGGTGCTGCGCGCCACTCGGCCCAAGCGAAAGCGTCAGCGTCAGCGCACAACCTCGCCGTGTCATCACCATGCGCCTGGGGTCGGCAAGGCACGCACCCGGTTGCAGGCGCGACGCTCCTGGTGCAGCGCCAGCTCGCGCTTGAAGCAGAAGAAGGACATGCAGAACTCGCAGAAGTACAGCTGCAGATGCACGTCGCGGTCAGTCTAATCACTCGTTGCTGCCTTCCCCAGCCAACCACACGTACGCAGTCGATGTGGCCGTCCGGGAAGTACTCCTTCGGGAACGGCGAGAAGTACCACGCAGCCATGCGGAAGCGTCCGATCTCCACGAAGCGCACGTTCTAGCAGGCAGCAGCCACAGCTCGGCGGTCAGCCACGCCACCCCTCGCTTCCTCCAGCTCCTACCCGACCGACCTTGACTTTGGTGACCTCTTCGTGCTCGCGGATGCTGGCGGCGTCCATGCCCTCGTGCTCATCGTGCTCGTCCGGCGGTGCGAACTCGTGGTCGTCCGTCACCTTGCGCTTCTGCCCACGCGTGCGCGTGCTCTTGGCGTCAGCGTCGGCAGCACCCGCCGCCGCCGCGCCGCCCGCAGCGTCCGCGGCCGCTCCCGAGCCGGCCGACTTGCTCTTGTGCTTGTGCCGCTCCTTCTCCTTGGCGTCCTTCTCCTCCAGGCTGCGCTTCTCCTCGTCCGTACCCGCGCGCACGATCTCGTGCTCGTTGATCCACTCGTCCATGCGCCGGTTGAACTGCCGCAGACGCCCACAGACGCTCCGTCAGCGCTACAGACTCGCCACCGGGGACAGCCACACGGAGACAGACACAACTTACGTCATGCCAGTGCACGTAGTACTTGAATTTGTCCTTGGCGACCTCCTCTGCGCCGCAGCACGACCGCAACCGGCGCGTCAGTCAGTCCAGCCGGCCGCCTCCCCACGCGCTCACTACGGCCACCAGTCGCGCGTACTGCGGTCCACGACCACGCAGGTGCGCTCGCCCTGGCCCATCCACCGCGCCACGAGCGTCGCGCCCACCGGGAAGCCCGCGCCGCCGCCGCCCGCCGCCTTCTTGTCCTCGTCCTTTGGCGCCATTTTTGTATGGCGTCGCCAGCACAACCCGCTGGTATAATATGCTGCAGGTCGGAGCTCTACGATTATCATATATTTCACGAGGGCAACCATTTGTCGAAGGGCATCACTTTCAACCGGTTACACCTCAATGACAGTGACAACAACCGACCCCCAAAAGGGTTCCTTGTCGTGAGGGTTGCTCGCTCCAGTCCGAGCGAAGTGGTTCCTCTCTCCTCACGACACTCAGTGATGCACGGCAAACGTCGCGAGCGACCCGCCCACGACGAACCGGAGAATATTGAAGGCCGCGTTCACGTCACGCCCAGCCGTGCGGCCACAGTCCGGCTGCGGACAACGGGCTGGTGTCGGCGCCTCACTCGACCCTGT
>JAADYH010000075.1:0-42842 GCA_023338125.1 Phytopythium aichiense | reverse complement strand
TCGCCAGGGCTCTGGTTCTCATTGCTAAAGGTGCTGCTGTTTCCTTGACCGACAATGTCGCGGTTCATGGCGTCAAACAACGCCCGTCGCTTCGCTGTGATGAATGAAAAAAGTTCTTGCGCCATGCGCTCGCAGAAATCAGTCACGACGATTACGCTGTCGGTCTCGATGCTGTCGTGTATCGCCTTCCAGATCTGAGAGCTCGTTGCAGACTGAGTTGACACTGTGCAGAGACCACCTCGAGCGATAGTGCGATACTTTTGCAACCACTCGACTGCGATACTATGTGGGTCCATCAACACTGGCAGGCGGTAGCTTTTCAAGGCCGCCACGATGTTCTCGCGCGTGCACTCGTCGTTATCTGTGAGAAGTCCGTCCATGTCGAGTCCCGCAAGCTCGATGTCACTTATCAACAGCGATCTGTGTATCGGTCGCTCAAGCGAATGGGTCAAGAAGTGTTGCGAGAGCACTCGAGACCACCACTGGTCTCCTCGCAGCGTAGCGCGCACACGGGATGACAAACTCGAAGCGTATGCGATTGTCGCGGTCGCAAGTAGCAAGTCGCCTACCCACTGCACGGTGAACTCGGTGTAGTACTCGTACTGACGCCTCCAATTGGCACGGGATGTCTGCAGCACCTTCCACACTGAAGATGTCATCTCTAGCGTAGATGTGTTGTCCCGCAACTTGTCTTCAATATCTTTGCGCTCCATCTCGGACACCAGGCGCTGCGCGTTGACTTGCGTTAGCGTCGTGCCGACTTGATCCCGGAGTTCTTGTGACCGTGCAGCCACATGCGCCTGCGCTGCTGCAAATGCCTCACGCTCATGTTCTAGCTGGACTAACTTGGGGTTGGCGAGTACCAGATCTCGAGCCAGCAGCGCGCAGGCTTGCACCCATTCGCACAAGGCACCGGCAAGCTCGTGCACGGCACTAAACATGTCCTTCTCAAAGTCGGGGGCAGAGCAAATCGGTAATAACTGCGCCACCATTTTTTCGTTGACGCGCTTGCTCGCTTCGTACGTGACCAAATCCTGCCAGAACTCGGGTGTCTGCATGTGGACAGTCAACGATTGCCAGTAGTCCATGACAAGCTCCTCCGGGTCCATTTCGTCACGCGCTTCGACTGGTTCGATCCCCATGATGAGTCCAATGCACTCTGCTAGCTGACGAAGCGAGGTTGGCGCGTGGATGATCGAGACGAAGCTTTTGATGAGTGCTTTCAGTCGCTGAGGCTCGCTGAGAGTCGTGTCAGTTTGAGATGCCAAATCTTCGGGTTGTGGATCAGCATCCGTGCTGATTTCTTCATCCAAGGCCACACTTTGCTGAGGCGCGTTTGCTTCCGAGGCTTGTTCTTGCAACAACTGTTCAGACCGAGTGTCTTGGCATTGGTCAGCGGTCTTCTCAAGTCTTTGCGGATCAATTGTCTCCACCACCACAAGATTTAACGGCTCGTCTTGGATTGCAGCGGCGTCACGAAATCGCTCCATCTCTTCCTTCCTTCGCTGGAAGCTTACCATCGAGTCATGAACCAATTCCATGTACTCGCACTCAAGGTTAGCAAGGCGCTCTCGCTGCACCTCCACAAGGTCGGTCGCAACCTCAAGGCCCCGAGTGATCTTGCTCGCCGTCATTTTTTCCCTCTCGAGGTTGCCCGACATGCGCCGCCGAATCTCAAGCTTCCTCTGCATCTCAGGCCGCAGTTGCTCAGCATGGGACTGCTCCGCGAGGAGAAGCTGTTCAGTGTCATCCAGGAACGCCAGCCCGGCGGCGTACTTGTCTCGTTTAGCCTTGATTGCAGCCTCCATGCCATCCCAGTAAGATATGATGAAGCCGATGTGATTGATCAACATCGATGGCTCGAGCTGTGTCAGTCGCGATGGTTCGTCGAACCAGGCAAGCTGCGGGGCGGATGATGTAGCGACTAGATTGTCACCTCCACTACTCCCTACGGAACCTCTCGATGCAGTCGCTGGTCTTTGTCCAAACGTCCTATCGTTATAAGAGGCTGCGCCGAGGAACTGTTTGGTGCTGTCGTAGATTCCTACCGTCGCCCGTGCGAGCTGAGTTGCGCGCTCCTTGTCTATGCTCGGTGATAACAGCAAACACTTCTGAGCAACGGTTGTCAACGAGTCGAGTGGCCAGTCATCGATGCAGCAAATCACACTGAGTTTCACGAGGTGCGGGAACTCCCACGCCAAAGTGGCAACTGCGTCGTCGGATTGCATCACTACAACGATCTGCAGTTTCTCACGAAGAAGAGAGAAGAGAAACGACAGGACGCCGCGCTTCGTCTCCATTGCTGGAGTCCTTTGCTGATTCCTCGGCTCGCCCACAGCAGTATCTCCGTTGGGCCCCATGCCGTGGCTCGAATGGATGCTCTGGAAGTCGTAAGCCTCTCGCAAAACGATGAGATCGTTGTGGCTAAGGTCTTCGTAAGCGATCACATCTGGGGGAAGCCCAAATCCTCCGAGGAACTGGTTTAGCGCCTCCAATTGCGGCAAATTCAAGAGCTGAGGCTCACTGAATGCCTCCTTCACGACCAAAACAATCTTTGTGTCGACCTGGTGGATTGCCGCGGCGATCGCTTGCTTCCATGCTCGCTTCCAGGTCAACGATCCACCCGAATCATTTTTTGATCGTGTTTCCGAGTGCAGCGGCTGTGATATGAACACTGGCATCTTGCAAATGAATGCTGCCAGGCGAACAATCGAAACTACTTTGCATCCTCGCTGACCCAAAAGTAGCGCTGGTTGGCCGGAGACGCGCAGCACTCGGCATAGCCGCAGAACATGACGTGCAACGTAGCTACACAACACAACTTCGAAAGTTACAGGAGGTTTGTTGCTGCTGCTGCTGCTACCGATGATCTCATGGTGACGAAGCATGGCCATCATGCTGCGCTCGATCGAGAGCTCGATTTTCTGGAAGTCGGAGACCTCACGATACCCTTCAACATAACCAACACCGCTGTTCTCACCGACAAAGGTGAACTGCAGTTGATTCGCCATCCACATCTGCGTCTTGGCGGAATTCTTCATGATGGCAGCATCCATAGAGGAAGGAAAGAAGGTGTCGGCAGTGAGCGCGAAAGAGGATAGCGCAGTTTGCTGCAGCTGCTGGTAGAAAGAAGATTGCTCGCGAGCATCGAGAAGGCGATCCCCGAACACTCGTGCGCTCTCGTGGCACCACCTACGCGCCAGTACCGGCTTGTCTGCGAGAGTGCTTGATGGGCTAAGACCAACACACGTGCTGATGACCAAAGTCAGCAGATCGTCGGATCGGTAGTTGTAAAGAAGCTTCCGGGGTATCATCGTGGTCATACGCGTAAACACAGCGTTCTCCGCGCTGGTTAACATGCGAAAGAGCTTCAAACTCGCCTTCAGTGCGGTCGAATGCAGATGCGAAGCATCCGACTGTAGTCCCGATGAAGTCCCATCCAATCGAGCAGCTCCGGTAGAAAACTGATCAGCCGAATCAATGACAAACGGTGCCGTCATAGTTGAGCAAATGCTTGAGAGGTCCGCGTCGCTTAGACGGGGGACTGTCACTGGAATGCACTTGCGGACAAGGCGAGCCACTGTCAATGCCTTCGATCGCACGCGCTGCGCTTGGGCTGACCCAGCCAGCACAAAGTTATTGCATGGAACCAACACTTTGCGCTCCGGCTCAATGACAACGCTATGCTCCGTCACCATTCGAAGCAACTCGACTGCGTTGTCCATCGTCGATATCTCCGCGCCGTCCATACAGTGGATGTCATCGACAAAGATATAGGTGACTTTTGTCGACTCTTGTGCTGATGCGGAGGCGGTGTTCAAGCGCTGACGACTGCGCTCGCTTGCTCGAGTTGCTGCCTGAATGGTCCTCAGTAGCGGATCTAGCTGGTAGAGGACACCAGTAGCGCTCGTGGTGGCGCTGGCATAGATCTCGTGACACAGACTGGTCAATTGGTGAGATGTTGTGTCACCGACTGCATTATCCTGGTAGCCATCGTGCCATTCCGAGCCTCGAGTTGCATTGTTCACAAGTTGCCACAGCCTTTTCATGACCATTGACTTGCCACAGTCGGGTGGACCCAACAGAACCGCAGGATACTGTGCCAGCAAGAGCTGGTGCATCAAACACACTGCAGCTGTATGCGAGGGTGTTGGTACCATGATTTTGGTCGGGTGTCGCTCCCAAAGACTCGCCAACAGCGTTCTCGAGTCGTTGTCAATGGTTGGCGCGGGTGCTCCGCACTGCTGCCTCCAGTACTCGTAGTACTCGCTCCATCGCATCCATTTGAGTCCAAACTCGACGGAGAAAGCGTAGCAGTAGATTGTGTCGCTGTTCGTTGCAGTGCCTGCCGACCCGGACACGGTTGGCGCTCCAAGTAGAGAAGACGTGCTTCCTTTACTAGAAAGTAGCCTCACAGTTGTGCCAGCTTGATTGTCGCCACTACTTGGGAAGAACAGCACTAGCGTGCGCTTCAGCATTGACGTTTCGCTTGCGGGTCCATTGATAATGAGATGACGCAAGAACGCATGGAACTTGTGCCGTTCTCCGCTGTGAATTGTACTTCCAACGCTCCACACTAGCGCTTGGATGTAGAAGCAGCAGCATGCCATTCGTCGCTGCTTGATGCTGATCATCGACTTCAGCTTAGCGAGCGCGAGGCGCAAAAAGCTGTGCAAGTACGCGAATAGCGACTGAATGCGCGACAGCCGGGAAGATCCCGGGTAGTACTCGAAAGAGGTCTCGGTAAACGTCAACGAGGCATCTAGCGTCTCTTTCAGAGCGTCATCTACAATAACGAAGACTTCATTTGCAATGCCAGCGAGTTCTTCAGCGTGCTGCGACTTCCAAACACGAAACAGGTCTCCCCAGTCTTCCATCACTGCTGGAGACCCCATGTTGATCAATACGGCACGAGTCAGAAACGATGGCGATGCGTCAGACAGCGACGATGTCTCAAATATGAGGTCCATACACAGAGGAAGCGTGACGATTTTGCCTCCCGGAGCTGGCATTCCCTTGGGCAGCCTTGAGGTATTGATTGGTTCCGATACGCAGTCTTTAGCTAACGAGATGACTTGATCGCTCCATTGAGCGTCCACATCACCGTCCATGACGAGCCACGTCCGATCACCTCGCTCAGACTTAAACGCACGCTTGGAGTCTCGCACGAGCTTTCCCAGCACAGTGTCGCCAAACCCGCAGGCGGCATTCTCCTGGCCCAACAGAGCTGGCAGCGTGATTGCTCGGGGACATATCGCAATGACCCGAGTCGGCACCACTACACATTGACGCGATTGATCGGTCATAGTGCTGGTGGCTGTGAGTGACGTTGCGGCGATTGTGGCGCCGGACTGTCGACTCAGTGTACTCAGAGTGGTCGCCAATGACCGATAGAGGCTGGTTTTGCCGGACCCGATGTCTCCAATGATCACAACTGCTCGGTGAGACTGCATCGCCTGCAGCAATTGAAGGGATTTTGGTACAAAGGCTGTACCAAAGACTGCGATCTCAGCTGCGTGGTTGGATCGAATATGCTGCTCTATCTGGACCTCAAGGCTTTGTGATCCCACGGGCGGAGACTCTTTCTGTGTAGTCGGCAATTGGACTTCGCTACCATCGACGTTGTTGAAGCTTTCTGAACTAGCTGCAGTTGTTGTTGTCGGTTCAGTGTCGTGCCTTCGACCTGTCGAATCGGCCTCAGTCATCGTTGTTGTACTTGGATACACGGCACCAGTCAGCTCAGACAAAATCTTCTCGATGCGAAGACTGCATGGAGCTGGAAAGATGCAGGAGACGAGCTCAAGGAGTGCCAGATGCACACTCCTCACGTCCACTTGGCAGCCAGGGAATGTATGCATACTCTCCCGTCGGATCTCGTCTGCCCGTGCCACAACCCGTTTCACCGCACCGAATGTCATCAGAGTAGTCTGTGCCAACGCCGTACACCTTTGGTTCTGGTCTGACACAGTGGTTGACAGCGCGACGTCGCGATCAAAAGAGCTCAGAGTAGCATACACAACGCAGCTTAGTGCGCGGACTTCCTGGAACCCGCTACGAGCGAACAGTGCTTCTGCGATGTAACTCACGTCCAGGCGGGGGACAACCAGCCGGCGGAAGAAGAATCGAGCTTCCTCTGGGAAACGCGCCGGTAAGCCTGCAATCGTAGGCGCGATTGCCAGGAAGAACGCCCCTTTGCGAAGGCGCACTTTGTGCCCTGCAAGCATGCACTGCGTGGAACTCGCGGCAAGCGCGTCTTGGACCTGGGAGCAAAGTGTAACCAGCACTGAGATCTGCATACTATCGAACTGGCATAGGCGGCGAAGCGTGAGCCATGCTCCGCACGCTGCTGATCCGCGGACGAATCTCTCGGCACTCAGTTTGCTGTCCGCCAACCCCGGATTTGCCTCGAAGCTAACCGATAATCGTCCACAGAGACGAGCAAGACCTACAGCAATTGTAGACTTCCCAACCCCTGAGGGTCCTTCGAGCAAGATGCCTCTGCTGCTCATGACACCTGCCGTCTGTGCGATTGCGTGGTAGCACCTCAGAGTCAGCGGAGTAACCAACAGCGGGCTAGTCGCGTTGCCCAGGTACTCGAAGCCATACAGCAGCGAAGCTGATGTCATCACTCTCAGTAAGAGAGCGTTGCCCTCGTAGTACAGACGGGGCTGAGCCAACCACGCTAAGCTTATGCCACTACCCGCTCGCTCTTGGCTCGCAAGCTCGTTGGACATTTGCTGCGAAACATCGCGGAGCTGTGCGAGCAGAGCGATCACATTGGACAGGGATATCCGCGAGCGGGGCAGCGCAGCAGCCTTCAGCTCCTTGCTGACAGAGACTTGCTTCTCCATAAGCTCCGAGGCGATCCGAGCCCATTCAACGGAGACGTTTTCCGCTCCAGCGAAGTTCGCACGCTCGCCCTGGAGTGTCCACGAGAGGAGGATCGCAGCTTGTAGCACTTGTTCTGGCCAGAGCAAACACCATTTACGGAACTCCTTGCGTGGCAGATCCCCAAGAGCGGCACGAACTGATGCCTGGAGAATCGTGAGCATTGCAGTCTCCATCTTCCCAAGACAATTGGCGACACTCGCCTCTTTGGTAGCAATAGGAGCGCCAAGGGGGAAATGCTCCCCCACCGAGCTCACCAAAGCAACGATGTCGCCTGTGCCGTTGAGCGCAACTCCGTGAACACCAGGAAAGCAGCCTCGCGTGATAATGGACCAGAATGCTGGTGAATTTGTCCACAAGGAACCTGGCGAGCAACTGAGTGCTGCAATTAGATCCACGTCCGTCAAGAAGTTGAAGCGTGAGAAACTCGCACGAGTGCTCTCAACTCCAATTCGCACCGTCTCCTTCACAGCCTCCAGCAACTCTCGACACCGGTCCAACCGCGGTACGATGTCTGTCTCCAAGGCATTGGCGTGGATCGCATGCGGCTGCTCGGTACTAGTCCCAGAACTGTTGGGCTGGTAGATGAGGCTGCACATGGATGGGTTCACAGTGATCTGCTGCATGATTGATCGGTATAGCTCATCCGCCTCAGCGAAGCCGTTAGTGTTCGGCTTTGTCGAAGTCGGCTTCGAGGTGGCCTCATCCGTAAGTCCCGAGGCAAATATTGGCGACAAGTACCGCCATGCGCGCTCATTGGTGATCATCACGTCGACCGATGACCGGACGCGCTCACTGAAGGCCATCCACGACACAATATGGTCTGCAAATGGTGCAGCACAAGGCGTGCACGAGAGTGTCTGGAGCCTCATTGCGTGGTCCTCCGCAAGAGACACGATGCCTTCCATCGCGTACTTGTCCAAAATAGGCATGGAGGTGCCGCCCACTTGCTGTTGTTGAGGGTCAATTGATGAGGTGGAGTTGGTGGTATCTTCAACCTCAGCTCGACTGCATTGATCGTGGCCAGCATTGGGCTTGAGCTCGATTCGGACAGTAGTCCACTCCGCCGCAATCTCAGCAAGCGCCAGCTCAACGGCAAGCTCCTGCGAAGCACTCTCGCTGATCTCGACCACCTTTGACACTCTCTCGTACGCGCCATTCTCGAGAAGCTTGAGCAAGGTCACCGGCTCGCGAGCTTCGATTTCAGGAACTCCTAGCAGTGCCGCCACTTCGCTCATGTGTCGATCCTTCATAGCTGCGTTCGACAGCGCGAGCACAAGCCGAACGTTCTCGCGGAACTCCGACATCTGCTTCCTCAAGAGTTCAGCGGTCAAGGTGGCGCCTGCCGCGCTCATCTGCAAGCGTTTGCTCACGTTGGTAACGACGCTGAGCATTTGCATGAGAGTCGGAAGTCCCTCGGCCCCCGACAGCTCGAAGACATTGCTGCGCAGCCATCGCGAACTCATCTCCCGGAACTCGCGCGCAGTCCGCCAGAGTTGCTCGTACGGCTCCAACGCTTCGGCGACGTCGTCCAGCTTGCCAAAGTCCGTTGTCACCCACTGGAGCCGACCCTCGTCGATTACGATAGCCTCGGCCGTTTTCCGGAACGTCGCAAGCACTTCCTTCATTTTCCCCAGTTGCACAACGTTTGTTGCCGCATGGCGAAGATCCCCTTTCTTTGCCAGCGCCTTCACTTCGCCCTCGAACTCGTCAATCTCAGCGAGCAAAAGCGTCCGCCTGGACACGAAACCCGCTTCAATGCGAGTGCGTTCGCTCATCAATGTGGCGTCTGTATCGCGGATCATGAAGATGATCCGCGAATGCCACCAAAATGTACTGGCTGATTGCGCTAGCAGGTCTCCCGACACGGAGAATCCACTCCTGGGAGTGCTCCCCTCGATGCCCGTCGATGGGGCTTCACCGTCGTTCTGGGCTGGTTGATCAGCTCTCTCGCCGTCACTGACTGGAATGTGTACCGTTTCCCGGTCAAAGAGAAGGAACCGCACGTGTTCCTTGATCGTCTCGGCCTCGTCTTGAAGTTCTGCGACTCGCCACCTCTTGAGTAACATCGCAAACGCCTCGGCCTCCAGTAACTCATCAAGATTAACCGGTCGCCTCGCTAAGCGGGTGGCGGCTTCCTTGTACGCACGAGACAGCTGGGCAATCATCTCACTCGTTCGTTGCTGGAAAGCTGCGAGCGAATCGCTCGCCCATTGAATATACCGCATAGTCAGCGCAGTATTCACATCTCTGCAGTCCACCGCGAACAGGTTCAGATGGTTCAACCCCGTCACCTGGGACTGAAGACTCCTAGCAGTGGCTTGAGCATGTTGGATGGCGCCTTGGAATGCCTCAAGCTGGCTGGGAGTGTAATTCATGGATCGATTCGCCTCCTTCAGAGCGCGAGATCCAGCAATTTGCTGGAACTGAGCAGCAAATAACTGATAGAGCGCCTGGACATCGCGTAGACCTCCCAAATTTTGCTCCACGATCTTGCGTATCCGGATCGTGGCAGCGACAACCCCTTCTTCACACGAGGCAACTCTCCACAACAGTGACGCCTTTGTTGCAGTCACAGGAGTGCTGTCTCCATCGTGGTTGTATTCGACCCGCGGTACATCTTGGAAGAGCGTCAACAGGTTGTGAAGCACACCCAATAAGTAGCTGGGAACTTCGTCAAGAGAGTCTCGGTAGTCAACAACTACAGCTCGAGCGCCTGCCACGACATCGCTCTGAGCTGATTGTGGCTGCAACATCAGCGAAGCCAGCAGGCCAGAGCCACGCACGGACGCAGTAGCCACACTATTCTCCAGAGCGAACTGCTCAAAGAAGTCGAGGTACTTCGCGATTGACTTCTCAATCAGAGAGCGGAGCTGAATTGACATGAGCGTCGCAACCGCGTTTATCAGATGACGCTTCCGTGATGCGTCCAGCTCGCGGTTACCCAAAGACATGCCAATGATCGAGCGCGCTTTGTCGTGCCAGCACGACAGTAGCTGCGTCTTCATCCGCGCGGCGTGATCCAGCTGATCTCGAACAAACGCAGCTATGCCTGGTGGCGCATCAGCCGCGCTCGTCGCTTCTGCATCTGGTAAAGTCACGAGCAGCAATGATGATTCCATGTCGAGCCACAGTGCTTGCATCCGCTGCAAGCAAGGGTCGGTGAGCAGGAGATTGGCTGCAAGTTTCACTTCAAGCTTCTTCCGACGTAGTTTGCGCGCAGCTTGGCCCGCTTCGAGCCGCTCCCGACGACAACCGACAACCTCGGCATCCCAGAAACGACGACCTGGCTGTTTGCTTGACCGGCTGCTTCCAGCTGAACTCTTGCATCCACTGGTCAAGAACTTCAAGTCCGTCATGCAGCCGTTCACGCCGGCACTATCGCCCCATTTCCATCGCGACGGGAGCGCTGCATGCAGCGGTATACCTTGGGTGATCCCAAGCCGAACTTGAGTCTCCTTCCGGAGAAGCAAATAGTCAAGAACGGCTTTTCTGATGCTGGCGTAGTAATTGTCCTCCAACTGGTGCTGCTCGCAATCCAAGATCGTCACAAGGCGCGAAGATGTCCGAGTTGATGGAATGTACTTTAGAGCTGCCATAACGACACGGTGTGCGATCGCAGGAGACAGCGGCGCGAGGTAACGTGGCTCAATGAAGCTTTCGGACTTCAAACACTCAAAGTAGCGGGCTTCTGAGCTCCCAGCCAACTTGGCGAAGCCCGCACTGTTGCCATTCAGTGCTGTCGAGCGCCACTTGTCGGGAGCTATAAACGTGACGCCGAGCTTGGAGCTGTCTGCTCTGTTGTCACCTGATACGTTGGCTGTGATCAATCGTTTCGCGGCTTCGGAGAAATTGGCGCCGATTCGGTTCGAGGGTAAGAGGATGCTCAAGTTCTGGTCTGGTTCCACGCAAAGCGTGCGGCTGAGTGGGTCGAACAGCGACGACCCGTCGACTTGTTGGCTCACTCGCCCAGGATTGTGCTCCACAATTGTACTGCCAGAGTTTGTTGTCAAGGATCCTGCCGCTTCCGGCCGTTCATGGTCACCACCAAGTTCCCTCGGAGAATGAATCCGTCGAGGAGCAAGCTGCTGGGAGCGTGGTGAACTGGTGCTGCCACTACGTGCACTCCACATAGTAGGCCGATGCGGTGGACGCTGGGAGCACTCCACCTGAGAGTTTGAAATGACCGGGTGCAGCTGGATCGCAGGAGAAAACTCGTGGCTCGTAAGGAATGAGGATCTCGGGCTCCTTGCTGGAGATTGCTCTGGAGTTGACACCGAGCGCTGTGGCACTGGGTGGAGACTGTACTGTGGTGGTGTCTGGGAACTTGCGCTTTCAATCCGTCTAACTTCGTCCCCCTTTGAGGGCTTGGCTGCAACAATCTGCACAACGACACCGCATGACTATCGAGACTTTTTGACGCATGGAAGTGGTCAATGATTGAGCATCGTACCGAATGCCGCGAAGCGAGCTGGGGCTCGATGGTCGCGTCGGTGCAAGTCAACATTCCGACGTGGAGATTCAGCTCAACCTGTCCATTTCCGGTGGTGTCCATGGTGGGCGGAGGCAAGCGCAAGCAGTCAGCAATTCAAAGCAGCATCAATCACAAGCCAGCAAGCTACCGCACCCATTTGCACTGGTTCATGGCCTCTCCGATCTTCTGGATGACTGCTTGAAGCCATTCCTGCGCCTTTGCAGCGTTCATAGGTGTCGTCGTGGCACAGCACGCCGCCATCTCCATGTAGCTAAAGGACCCATGCTGCTGCGTGGGCTGTGAGCTCGCGAGAACTCGCTTTCTAAGCATGGGGGACTGATAAGCGATCTTCTCGCCCGCATGGCCGATCAATTGACGAGCAGGGAGGGACTGGCGGCTCGCACTCGTCGTCTGGAGCGCGAACTTGTCCAGGAACGCGCGCTCGGGGTCTATTCACGCAGGAGGAGTCAGCCAAGACGAGTAAACCCGCCTCGAGCCAACCACGACCTCAGCGTACCAAAGACAGCGACTCGGTGCTGAGCTGGCTGCGCCTTGAGTGTGATGGTGCCGAAGCCCGGGATCGCGGCGGGGGCCTCCATCGCCAACTACAGAGCAATGAATTCAACAGAGGCGATACAACGTGAGACATACGTGCTTTGGCGTGGCCCAACTGTGAACGATCAAACCTGCGCAGTGATCCAGTCGCACAAGAACTGCCACACGACGGCACACTCGTTGGCTGTGATCGGGACGCTGGACAGCAGCGACCTCGGCGTCTTTGGCGGCAGCATGACCTCGGGTCCCGGCAGATAGAGCGGTCCAGGCGAATCGGAGCGTCCAGGACCGACTCGAGGCAGGAGCACGCCGCCGGTAGATATCGAGGAGGAGGAGGAAGAGCGAGGCCTCGGAGCGTCGGGCCGGCGGTACGGCGCGTGCTGCTGCGGAGAGAGCGCGAAGAAGATGGCCGCCTCCGTCACGGCTCCGGGAGAAGCTCGAAGCGCCTCCATCGCCGCTGCCAGGAGCAGCGGAGCAGCGCTTGATGGCCTCGCGAGTGTGTCCTGTGACCCTTCACGCCCGCCTTCCCAATCGAGCGAGCGATCTGCATCCAAGCGACGCAAAACGAGAATCCTTTCGGTGACAAGTCATGCAGCATGTTACTAAAGTGTCATTCAAAAAGCTGTGAGCGTGCGTGGCTGCGCAGGTCCACCACAGTGCGATGACGGGCTCTTGCAGTGCACGACCCCGTCAGTCTGCAGGTTCGAATCACATGAGGTAGCCCTCGCTTTGTGCGAGCGCGTGGGCCGAGCGCTTGGCGTCGCTGAAGAGCTCATTGATCTCGTCCACGTCGTCGACCTCGACCTCCTTGCGGCCCTGCGTCTCGGCCAGGATGCGCGATGGCGTCAGCAGCTGCACGCTGTAGCGCAGCGACGTCTGCGAGCCGATCTCGCCCAGTCGGTGAGTCGCCTCATCCTTGAGCGTGATACTCTCGGCCTCAGCGCGGATCTTGAGGATCTCGACCATCTCCTCGACCGAGTACGGCATGGTGCGCACGATGAGCATGCGGTCCAGCAGGTCGAGCGGCACGCCGTGCGGCGACGAAATGTCCGTCCCGCGGATCGTGCAGACGCCGCGGTTGGTGGCGAAGATGACGATGGGCGCGAGCGTCGACTCGAGCGCGCGGTTGAGGTACGTGAAGCACTCAATGTCGAGCATGTGCACCTCGTCGACGAAGAGCACGCCGGGCACGAGCTCGGCGACGCCCTGGTCGATGTACCGGTTGACGACCTTGTTGATCTCGGTGCGCAGCTTCTCCGTGATTTCCGTCTTCTTAGGCTTCATCATCTGGCCCATCATGGACATGATGTCCTGCCCGCCCTGCGGCCGCGCGTTGGCGATGTCCAGGTCGTGCAGCGTCACGTCCTGGATGAGCTCCTTCTTCTTGTGCACGTCGCCCTTGGGCACGGGCACGTACTCCTCGGCCTCAAGGTCGTACTCGGTCGCGTAGGCGTCTGAGCGGCCCACGCGCTTGACGGACCCGTTGTTGGCTTCGATGTAGATGACGTCGCCCACCGACACCTTCTCCTTCTGCAGCGCCTCGTAGATGCTCGGGTCGAGGCGCAGCTGCTTGGCGCCTTTGGTGGTCTTGAGCCCGACGATGACGTGCGAGATGGTCTTGCCGTAGCCGCCCAAAGGGTTCTCCGTCTCCTCGGGCGTCATCTCCGTCACCTCGCCCTCGTACACCTCCTTGCTCTCCTTGATGCGCAGGCCAATGGCGCGCCGGAAGTTCTCCATCAGGATCTCCGTCTTCTTGACCTCGGACGAGTACACCTCCGAGCCGACCATGGGGCAGAACGGCACCTTGGGGCCCAACTCCTGCGAGATGCCGAGCGCCAGCGCCGTCTTGCCCGTGCCCGGCGCGCCCGCGAGCAGCAGCGCGCGGCCCGCCATCTTCTTGGACCGGATGAGCTCCACCACGATGCCCGCGGCCTCGCGCGCGCGCTCCTGGCCCACGAGACCCGACGCGATGGCCAACGCGTTGCCCTCGGCGTCCAGTCCCAGGCCCTTTACGTGCGTGTGCGACGCGATGCGCTGTGTCTTGGTCGTTGACTGCACCTCCTCGATCTGCCGCCAAACGGACAAGAACACGCTCGTTAGCGGCTAGTTCCTCGCGCGTCCGGCCGCTTCTTGCGCACAGCAGCACCAGCAAAGAGAAGCGGACGCGGTGAACGTACCTTCATGGTCGCTGCGAGCTGTCTGGAGGCGTGGAGAGACGAGGAATGGCCCAGGTCAGGTGCAGGCGGCGCTTTGGATGCTTGGACCGGGTCGTTTGAGCGTGCAAGATACGGCGAGTCGGCGGCGACCGACAGCGATCCAGCCAAAGGCTCAGCACGTAGATATGGAGACTGGGTCGTATTTTCACATATATTTATCAGGACATTTGTATTTATGGACCTTTGGGTTGAAATATTACGGAAATGAATCACATGAGTTACAGGCGGACACTATTTATGACCGAAAAATCCTTGCCAACAATGCCGTAAATAACGCTGAATCCACAACAGCTTGGGGTGGTCCACATAGCCACATCACAAGGGTTGAGTTGTCTGCCCGATCTCCAGACTTTCGAGCTTTCGAGCTTTTGTGGTCATCAAACCAGATTCGTCGACGACCAGCATGAGCTCCGTGCAGCCGCTCCTCGGAGCACTGTCCTGAGAGGATGCAATTTTGGTAAATAATTGAGGCCAGTCCAACCGTTTTCGCATTGACTCCATGTATCACACAAGTTTTGCCCGGGAGGTCCATAAACCAAAGCTTCGCGGAATATTCTCCGAAGATAATACGCCAGGCTGACCACAATGAATTTTTCGCTCCCACGCGCCAGCTCATCGACAGCAGCCGCGCTGAAGTGCGGGCGATGCGGGTCAATTTCGATATAGTTGCGCCAAGGTCAACGTGACTAATGCTCGCAATGTACTCGTGTATTAAGCCCTACTAGCAAAGGCCGGTCAGCACGAGCTGGAGGAGCCGGAACCGAAGAAGCAGTAAGCGACTTGGGGTCATGCCTTGGCTGACTGTGTGGTCGACGAAGCGCCAGAGCTTGAATACCGTGAAAAACCCGCAGTTGAAGCCGTCTAGCTGGATCACCGCATTGAAGCAGACGGCCCTGAATATCTCCTCGCACTCCTCTTACAGGGCGACGCTGAGGTCATGAGTAAGTCTGTCGATCGCGTTCTTGTAGCCCTCACTGTTCATGGAGTCGTAGTAGAGGATGCACTTTGCCTTCGCATCGACGATGATGTCGCGCTAGTGCGTGTTGGCGAAATTGACAGGGATCTGGACCACCTCCGCCTTGGTTGTAAGCTCCAGCACACGGATCTTGATATCGTCGCTCATTGCCCTTCATCCGCATTCTTGCGGTCGTCGTCGCCACAATTTCCGCAACGCGCACCACTCTGTTGGCGCACAGACTCGCCCAGAACGCAACAACGAGCGCGTCATTAGCGATCATGACCCAAAATCGCCCCGCGGCTCTGATACTCGTAGAAGAAGTAACAGCAGATTCGGTAGTTACTGGTGGTGTAGGCAATCCCGCAGTGTACGAGGTCTCCACAAAAGATGATGCAAATGCTGACTGGGATGGTTATCACCCTCGCCTTCCAGATGTTTAGTGAGGAGAAGTATCCGTCGCAGATACGAAGGGTCATGCCTTCGCCCAGTGCAAACGGCATGCCGAAGGGAATACGACATGCGTGTTGGCTGTTCGCATATTATCAGTTTCGGTCAGGTCTTGATGAGCCTCCTGTGAGAGAGTACAGATAAGCAAAGATTGCGGTACCCAATCATCGTCAAAGCGCGCGAAGACGTCAAGCCTGCTTCAAAGTCACATACGACTTCTGCTGGTTCAAGTTGCTGGTCGGTAGCTTGAAGAAATGATGAAACATTCCCCAGTACATGAAGAACGTCCTAGCCGTTGTCATTACGTAGAACACCGGCACATTGAACCGACTCCATCGGACATGCACGATCATAATCACGCCCTACTTGAAACCACACGAGAAGGAGTAGGACGTGTCGTTGACAAACATTGTCGCGCTCATGTATTCGAGTAGAGCAATCTAGTGAAGATGTGTTTAGTCGATGATTCGTTGAGGCGAAGGCTCGTTGTCCACGTTGGTGATCCGGTGGAACTGAAATAAATCAAGTGGTTGCCCATCCACGCGAGAGAACGATGGCCCTATAATTCTTCCGTGCAGGTCACCGCCGTAGAACCGCTTGCGCAAGCAGTTGATGTGTCCAAACCGTTGCTGCCGAGTAAGCCCTCGCAATGTCCGCTTTTCGTTGATCGAACTGTGCATCGACGTGACGCCAGATATGTAACGCCGAAATCGCGAGATTGCGGAGGGCCAAGTCATCAACGGCTTCTCGTATTTTGTCCAGTAATATCCGTCGTATCGCAGGCCACAACACCATCTTTGCAGCAAAAATGTCCCTCAACGTCCATACATTCGTAGTAAGACAACCTTGCCGCGATACCCAGTCGGCGGTACAAACTGCATATGTAGGGTTCTCTGCGCTGCGATGATCACGTCTGTGTGCACTCGTGCTTGCTCAAGTTGTTCGCCGTGCTGTGGACGCTGTCGCGCATTTGCGGCGCTAGGCTCCTTCACGCAGAGAGTTGCAACACGGTTTTCCTCCTGCATGTTGGTCACATCAAGTGCATTGGTGAGCTGGGACTGTCAGTGTTGGTGTTCTCTATGGAATGAGATTCGACACCTACCTTCTCGACCCGTTTCTCTCACCCTCGTCAGTAGTGTCGTCATTCCTTTGTCCACTGATGTTCTTCCTCGTGTCTCCCAATAGGGCGGAGGAGTTTCACGGGTGTTGCAACAGTCTGTAGGCGAAACGTCATGCCTGATCGCTTGTTACGGCTGCTGCGACGATTCGACATGGTTTCGTTGTGTCAAATCTCTCGATTCTGCGCATAGCGCATTTCTTACTGTTAAGTTTGGTCTCTTCAACGTCGCAGCAGAAAATCAGACCCATACAAAAAATGCGATGAAGATTCACCAGTCCCGGTGGTATGTTCCGACGAATTAACGACCTTTTCAAGCTTTTCGTGACAGCATCGCGAAGAGTTTAACGCTTGATGGGGAAATTTGTTGAAAGGAGTTGATGTCATGTGCATAGGATCAACATATGTTTAGTTGAGGGCTGCGAACTCCGTCTTCGAAAATATTGACGTCTTCCACTTTATTAGCTACACCTCACTGCGATATCACGTATACTCAACGGATTTTGGACTGCTCTTTTCCGACTCTTGACGTCGAAACGATCTTGGCCCTTTATCGCACGCATCCAAGTGACTTTACATGGTCCGTTATGATGCGGCATACTTTAGTAATTGGTGTTGCATTATTTGCAGGCCACCCAGGTCGTCTAGTTGTGTCATTCTTATCGTTAGTGGTGTCGCTCACTCTTGTGAGGGCGAAGGCGGATGGATTGTGACAACCAGAAAACTCGCGGGGTTTCAAAACGTCACTGAAGAACGATAACACGTGTTGAAAGTTTGGGAGCGTGTTCTTGAAGCAAATATAACGTTTACAACTGTAATTTTGTTTCACGCGGGCCCATGTACATAAAACAATGAGATCTCCGATATTTGCACATTCTTGGCATACCACAATGCGGGAGTGCGAAATCAAGTGTCAAGCGTTGCGATTTGATCGTGAGCGCCACATCAATCTAGTATTTGGGAATGCCGCTTTTGGCATGGTGTATCAGCAAATTCCGGGCATTGTCCATTGAGAAGTCTAATCAGGTGTAAAATCAGAGTCCCGTGTGGTCTGTCAATATCGGTTTTTCTTGCGTTATCGTGTTTGTTCACCCTTTCGTATCCTAAATGATACATTATGCATCAATTTACATATCCAGGTTGGTTGATATAGTGACATATTGTCATGTTGACTAAAACCAAGAAGGCTAGTAATTCCTGACCGTGTTTTGGTATCTGAGAATCCTTCCATATTTTGGCTGTTGCTTCGAATCGTGTTTCCGTCGACCTTGGACACATGATAATATAACTGGAAATAGTGCGAAACCTTCAATAAGTAGTGGAATGCACTATTTGCCGGACTGGCCACGCGATTTGCCTGAACGACTTGTCGCAACACGCCACGCAGACTCCATTTTTACCCGAACCGCATCCGATCCTCCAATCACCGCGCTGAACTTTTAAAATCGCATCGACGATTGCAGGTCCAGAAGTCCAAATTCGTGCGATTTGCCTGGCCGTGACCGAGATTGTTGGCTGATGTGCAAAGAACCGGTTCACAATGTTATATTTCAGCGGCACGAAACCGGTTTATTGCAGCGTACCAAATCCTTCCCGGTCCGGGAAGGATTTCGGTCTGTCACCACGCCACCAGGTCATTTCGATCGTTCGAACAGTTCTTGATAACCGCGTTGGCAAATCGATGCTGTTTATAACGGGATTGTCACAGCAATATCCGAAACAGTTTGGGGTGAACCACACCACGCCATTACCGACACAGACTGGGTTGAGTGGCTCGATTGTACCCAGGTCGGTCCAAGTTCGGCTGACATCAATCCAGCAATTACCCAAGCCTTCCTCGACGTCCAACATGAGCTCCGTGCGGCCGCTCTTCGGCGGCGCGCTGTCCTGCGAGGTGCCCGACGGCTTCGTGGACGTCAGGTACGCGCGTCTGCGCTCTCGATCCGCACTGGTACGAGCCTTGTCCGCCCGCGCTAACCCGAGTTACGCTCTCTCTGTTCCCCGACCGGCAGCACGTTCCGCCAGGTGCCCGACAACCAGGAAGTGTTCGCGCATGCCGCGACGGACGCGTGCGTGATCATCGAGCTGCTGCAGTACGAAGTGGACGTCGCGGACGCCGACAGCGCGCGCCACTTCTTCGATGAGATCGCCGGCTCGAACGGCTGCGGGCCGGCCGACGTGTCGGTGCTGCTCGCCGAGGCATCAGTGAGCGGCGACAAGGCGCCCAAGATCGACGCGCCGCACGCCGCCAGCGTCATCGTTGGCGACCAGCGCGTGGCCAAGTTCAAGGAGGGCGACGACGCCAAGAATGTCGTGCGCGTCTACCTGGGCAACGTCCGGTACGCTTGTCGGTTGGGATGGAGACGACGGGAGTGCTTCAGGTCGTGGTGCTCATCATGTGTTGGTGTTGGTGTGGTGACGATGCGATGCGTCTGATAGACTACCCGGCGTGACGACGGACGTGGTCATCTCGGTGTCGGTGCCCATGCACATCAACCCGGCGAGCAGCAGCAGCGGCGCGTTCCAGCTCGAGAACAGCTCCGAGGCCGGCGCAGCCATCTTCATGCAGGCCTTCACGTCCTTCGCCGTGCTCGACTGGTCGTTGTTTCAGTGAGCCAGCGACGCACGCGCTTCTCTGTAGTGACGGCACGACACTTGCGCCAATCACCATCTAGACACGAGACGGAGGACAAGTAGCAGAGCAAACCAAGGCATGCATAGACAACATCCGTACTTTTGAATAGGCTTAAACTTTGAGGGGGGGGACGCATGGGACGTAGCAGGTAGCCGGTTGATGCCAGCTGCAGCTCGGAGCTGAGTGACGGACGGGAGGGCTTAGCAGCCGTCGCCGCCGGCAATGGTGAGGCACGAGGTACTCGGGAAGATGCTGAGGATGTTGACCACGACGGCGTAGATGAGCGCGATGGTCAGGTAGCTGACCGTGATGGCACCCATGAGCCACGAGGAGGCCCCGAGGCGCTTCATGAGCTGCGTCTCCTCCTTCTGGCGCGGCAGCAGCACGAGGAAGGCGAGCGAGAAGAGGTTGGCGCAGTACATGATGACGACGGTCCAGTAGATGTCGCCGCGCACGCCGTGCGAGTCGTTCTGGATGCGCTCCGTGTCGAGGCCAAACGGCGCGTCGACGTTGCGCGTGAGCGCCGTGGCGAACGGCGCGCCGAGGTTGTAGACGGTCGTGAGCAGACCGTACATGGCACCTTCGTGGCCCTCGGCCGAGAGCTCGACGATGATGAAGGACCCGACGATAAAGATGATGCCCAACGGGATCTGCTCCAGCACGGGCATGCCGAGCCAGAACCACTCGGCGCGGTACACGTCCCAGATGGTCAGCGTCTTGCAGAGCACGTCGATGCCGACGTAGAAGAACATGGTGACGGCGTACGTACGGCGCCAGTCCCAGTGCAGGCCGTACTTGCCGGCGAACCAAATGGCGAGCGAAAAGACGGCGTAGGTGAGCACGCCGGCGATCTTCTCGTTCAGCGGCGTGGTGCCGATCCAGTACGTCTGGATCGGGTTCTTGGACGTGTACGTGAAGGACGCGAAGATGCCCTGGAAGAAGGTGAAGGCGATGTACTGGAACACGGCGCGCGTCTGCATGATCTCCCACAGCGTCGAGATGTAGACGCGGAAGTCGATGCGCTCGCACCGGTCCTCGCGCAGGAAGAACCACGTGATGGGGAGAATCGGCGCGATCAGGATGGCCACGATCAGCATGAGCACGGGGAAGGAGAGCGAGAAAGAGAAGTTGCCGCCGTAGTCCTCGCCGTTGAAGCCGACAGCGATGAGCACCTGCGCCAGGATGGTGAACGTCCAGCGCGTCGTATAGATGACCGTCTGCGTGTGGCCGCGCACGTTCGTCGGCTCGCGCTGCGCCAGCTCGACCACGAAGCCATCGGCGCACACATCGGCCATCAGGTACCCGAAGGCGCACAGCATCATGGGGATGATGTACTTGCTGCCCTGGTCCGCGGCGCTGTAGTTGATGGTCGCCGTGATCTCGTCCGTGTAGTTCTCGGGCTTGACGTCGCGGTAGCTCGGGTTGGTGAAGTACGGCTCACCAGCGGGCATGCACGCCATGTAGATGAGCATGGCGAGCGCGATGCACCAGCCGATGAGCATGTACGGCCGCCGGCGGTAGCCGCGGATCGGGAAGCAGTCGGACAGGATGCCGTAGAAGGTCTTGAAGGACCACGGCAGCTGAACGAGCACGGCCGCCGTGGTCGTCTGCGCGCCAGAGATGTTGAGGTAGTTCTGCAGGAACGGGTAGACGACGTTGGGCAGCAGTCCGTCGATGAGCCCGACGGCCGCGTACTGCGCCACGAGGCCGATGTAGTCGCGCGAGAAGAGGCTGGGGGCGCCACCGTCACGCAGGGCACCGCCCTCGATCGCGTCGTCATACACGTGGCGCAGCTTGCGGTACTCGCGCGGCGTGTCGTCCTCGCTGTGCACCATGCCGTTGCCCATGATGGTCACGTCCGAGTCAAGCGTCATGGCGTAGTCGAGCTCCTTCATGCCCGCTGCTGCTGCTGCTGCTGCTCGAAGCAGTCCGTGCGTGTCCTCGACTCGGCGGGAGATTGGCAAATGGATAGGCCGGAGCCGCGAGAAGAAGGAGGGCGAAGCTCGAGCTGGGAGGGGACGGCGGTGGTCCCCGCTGCTGTGGTGCAGTCGCGGGGTGTGAAGGTCCGTCTGTTGCGACGAAGGGGAGGCGTCAACAGAGACTGACAGAGACTCGGACACTCAACGCGAGCCTGCAGGCTGCAGCCGATGGCGACCGCCCAGCTGGCGCGGAGGCATCGCTCTCTCTCTCTCCGAGAGCCTCTCTCGCTGGGTGTGATCAGGGAGGATGGTGACCGCCGAGTCGTCGCGACAGACCTCTCTTGCACGCGACGGTCTCATCTACCAGTCGCATACTCTGCGCCGAAGAGGGTTGGAGTCCCTGGACACCTGGACGGGTGACTCGAAGGGGAAATGGAGCAAGGACGGGGCCAAGGTAGCAGCAATCGCGGCGTGTTGCCCAGGTTTCGTTGACGCTGGGAGTCGTGTCGTCGTCGCTGGAGCACATCGGGGCGTCTGACGAAGAGAGCGCGAGACTCGGTGGCCACCGGAGGCCTTGCGCATTCGCAGCCAACTTCGGACGTAAAGTCGCGCGTGGCATGGCGTGCCGGCCCGGTGTCGGATGTGTTGAACCGAGCGGCAGGTGGAGGAAGAAAAGTATCAGCTGCGTGAACTGAATGAATCCAAGACAGCAGCGGCATGGGGAGCTGACAGATGAAGTCAGTCAAGCCGTCAGGTCAACAGGGCGGTGCTGCGCCTTGGGGGAGACTAAAGTCATGCATCGCTTGATCACCGCGGTCCATGCTGTCGTCGTGATCGACCCGCCATGTGCTGTGCCCATCAGATACACATGCACACTGTGGGCGTTCGTACAGAAAGAAAGAGAAGCTCGGTGACGATAGCAAACCAGTGGGCCGGCACTGGGGACTTTAGTCGGCAACGTTGGAGACGAGAAGCCGAGGGCGTGGTGCGTGGCAGCGGAGCAGAGGGAAAAGCGCCACATGAAGTGAGCCGAGGGCCGACTTCTTCGGATCAGCACCTGTTTTGCCAAACTGCACAAATACTTCATTCCTATTTCATGATCCTTCAGTCGTGAGCACATCTCTCAAATTGACTCCTCTGTTACTATATATTTATGTGAATTATTTGCATCTTGCAGCGCTTGAATCAGCAGCAGAACGTCGCACTGAAGCGCCAGTTCGCGTCGTCCACAGCCCACTCGCATACAAGCATCCAGTGTGAGCATGGAGGAAGCGCACTTGAATGAATAAATCGAGGTCCACTGTGTGCTCGCACTCTCGTTCGTGCTCTCCTCTTCTCAGCGTGTCGCCTGCGCCAGCCATTGGCGACGACGACAAAATCCCATCCACGTGGGAAGAGTAGCACGCAGTGACGCCGGCCCCACCCATCGCAGTCCTTGAGGGCGGAGTGCATTGCATGGACACATCAGCGCGTGACATGGCCGCAGCAATGGCGAACGTGTGCAAAGGCCTCCACGCGACGCCGCTACACTTCGGGCCCTCATCTTCTCTTCTCTTTCGCCGGTCTCCTCCATCCTCCTGCGCTGTTTCAAGTTGCAAGTTCCAACGGACTTGACACCAGATGACGCTACGATTGACGAGGCCGCCCTCGCTCACCTTCGTGCGTTACCAATTGGCTTTGTCTTCGGCTCCTTTGGAGCACGCAATGACCGTCGGACAGTCTCCACTCCGCTACATACACATCCTCAATTCGCCCGCCCGCCTGCCGGTCGGATGACTGCGCTGCTCCTCCCGCGCGACGCGACGACCCGATCATCCGACGTCGCGAAACTCATCACCAGCCAAAATGTCCATTCGCATGTGCGGTATCCTGTCACTACCGCTACACGCCGCTTTTAGTGACTATACCGAGTTGAACCTCGACGGTCGATCCTCCTTTGGTCCGAAGCTCCAAAGACCATGCATGCATTACTACGATATAGTACGCGCAGCGTAATGCCACTCACGTGTCGAGCATGCAGAGCATGGCGCACCCGCGGCGGATCCAGTGGTCCGGGCTCTTGTCCGTCGGCACGTCGAGCGCCACGACGAAGTTGGTCGAGTGGCCCGTCGTGGACAGCGTGCCGGCGCGGATGGACGTCTTGTACAGCGGGCACTCGTACACATCCGTCGGCTTGTACTCCTCTCGCTTCATGGGCTTGAGCCAGATGACGGGCATGCGGTCGAACAGCTCGCCGGGGATCGACTCGGCCATCATCATGGCGTTCCGGTCGTACCGCGCTCCCTCCATGAACAGCCCGAAGATGTACACGCCGAACGCCGGCGGCGACCGGTACGCCTCCTTGTCGCGAGACGTGATCTCGCACGACACGACGAGCGCGTCGATGGCGATCTGCTTCTCGCGCGAGAACGCCTGCTTGACGGCCGTCATGAAGCCCTGCGGGAAGAAGAAACCCGACAGCCAGAACGACAGCGGCGGCCCGTTCACCAGCCACTCCTGCGTGAACGCGATGCGCGCGAAGAAGTCCTCGATCCACGACGCCAGCGGCTTGAGGCACGGGTACCCGGCGTCCTCCCATTCGCGCGGGATCTGCTGGATGAGGAACCCGTTGTACATTTTCTCGAGCGGGCCCGACATGACCACCAGTCCTTTGATCGCGCGCTTGAGTGACTCGAGCGTCGACTTCATGACCGTGATGAGCACGTTGAAGCGGATCATCTCTTGGGACAGGAACACGCCGAGCGAGTTGCGGCTGCCACCTGCAGCCTCTTTGAATGTCGACGCATGTGCTTGGCTCTCGGAGAACAAGTTGGGCATTCGCTCCTGGATGGACACGACCATGTCCATCACGATCGCATCGTTGCTCTGTGCAGCAGACCCGCCGCCGCTATCGCCGCTGCCGCCACCACCCAGCATGCGCAGGATCGTGCCAAGCAGTTGGCCGGTCTCCTTCTGCTGGAACGTGATGTCGGCGTTCGCATGGAGCCCGAAGATGTCGGGGGCGTCCACAGTCGGCAGCGTCCCAACGTAGTCACGGACGGCAACGAGCGAGCCCTCTGGAGGTGCGAAGTACACGTTGGAGGGCGTGAAGCGGTAGTCATCGTCCATGACGGCGGCGCAGAACAGCTTCCGCATGATGCTCGAGTTGGTGCGCTTGTCCCACCGATCCGTGATGCGTCCGCCGTACGAAATGTCAGCGACCATGACGTTCAGCGTCACGTACGGCACGGTGTCCTGCTCCTCGAGGTACAGCCGGACCTGCTGCATGCCCGTCTTGAGATCGCTGTTCATCCATTCGTACGGGATGTTCCACCCGACGGCGCCGAACTTGCGGCGCTCGAGACACACCGCGTTGTAGAACGCGAGCGCGAACAGCAGCTTCTTGTACTCGCGCGGCTTGGTGCACCCGTCGTAGTCGGCCTCCTTCATGTCGAGGAAGGTGCGTCCGAGGTTCGCCCTGATGCCCTTCGGCGGCTCGTTGGTGATCTTAATACCGTTCTGCAGGATGGGGACCGGGAAGCGCGGACTTGGCATACTCGTCAGCCACAACCGGAACTCCGGGTGCGTCTCCTCTGTCTGCGCTTGCTCTAAGATGTGCTCTAACCTACCAAGCCACGAGACGGCAAGGTGACAGTTCTGCAAGCACACCCAGTCGCCCGTCTCCTTGGCTTGCTTCATGAGCGCCTCAGCGATTGGTCCTTGACCCTGGCCGAGGGAGATGATCTTCAGTCCTGATCCTTCCTTGCCCTCTTGCTTGGCAAGCTCCAGTAAGTAATCGTTGATATCGGCTCCTGGCGATAGCACGAAGATGAGAGGCGTCTCGGGCTTCGAGTCGCGGTAGCACCCCGCGAGATCGAAGGGAGGCGACTCAGTGAAGACTGCGCCAAGTTCACGACCCACGAACTCCCGAGTGCCGAAGACCAGCATCTCCTCACGGAAGACCCGGAGCACGAGCAGTCGCTGGAAGTTGGTCAGGGTCGTTTCCCATGGATCCGGCAGCCGCTCGGCATGCGGCAGGTCCGAGAGTACCATGGCTTGCTTCCACGGCTCAGGATTCGCCACCACGTGCTCAGCAAGCGAGGCGAGCGCTGGGGACACCTCGCGCATACCAAGAACGGTTTTCCAGACGCGATCGGAGAACCAGAGCGGGCGAGCAAGCCCACAGGACGCGGCTAGCGCGTTCTGAGCTGCCGCGCTGCGTTTGTCGCCGACGAGGAAGAACGCCCACTCTGCTGCAGTGATAGCTCCGCGCTGCAGTAAGATGTTGGCTGCGATCATGAACGCGTACACGATCTTGTCCTTCTCGAACAGTCCGCGGCAAACGTTCACGAACATGGACAGCGTGATATCGTCCATCAAGATTTGCAGGCGCTCGTCCAGCACTTCAGACTTTGTCGAGTTCTCCAAACGCATGACGAACAGCTTCTGGTAGAACTGCAACGAGTACTGGTACATGGGGTCAACGAGCGCTAGGCTCGCGATCGCGAAGTAGATGATCGAGCCACGCACGGCGACGCATCGGTACCCCTCGCGCGTACGATCGATCTCCGTCGATGTCGTCTCCGCCTCCGCCATACGGGTCTTGATTGCTGACGAGGTGACCTTACTGTGCGCCAACGTGTCAATCAGCTCTTCATCGTCCAGGATGTTGCCTTGCGAGTTCTCGAGCATATACAAGATCTTGTCCTCGATTTCCTTCAACTGCTTCTTGTCAGCGGCGATGTTGACTGTCAGCTCGTTCTTCTTCTGCTCCAGATCGGGCCGCTCGCTCCGCACAACGTCAACAAGCAGCTGGTCCTCCAATCCAGTGAGTGTGACCGTAAAGTTGATCACTGTCACCTTGATGCAGATCTCGGGCATGTAGTGCGGGTTCGCCAGCTTCGTCGTGATGTAGAATCGGAAACTGTCGCTGTAGGGCACGTCGCTGTCCCCCAAGTGTAGGAGGAATTGACCTCCGCGTTTGAACACTTGTTTGAGCAGCACAGGCTCAAGCGACGGATCCAAGTCCTCCTCGACATTCTCGAGGAGCACAGGAGCCCCATACCGAATCGCGTTCTCAAGTGTGCGCAGGAAGTCCTTCTGCGAGAGTTTAATGATCTGGAGTGAGCCTGCCGCTTTGTACATGTTCTTGATCCACTTGTTGGCTTGGCTCTGCGGATCGATCATCAGTGGCCAGCGGCGACCCATTGTCGTGAACAGACCGTTCTCGATGGAGAACGTGTCGGCGGGAAGGCCCATGATATTCCACTCGCGAACCACGACCGGGTCGGCGAGAACGCGCTGGAAGGAGAAATTGCTGTCCACTGGAAGTTTGCTGTCTTTGCAGAAGGAGATCCACTGCTGCTGCAGCTCATGCCGGAACTCGGCCGTGAACGGACCGAGATACGCGATGCAGCCCGCGGACAAGATCATATCCCCGACAAGGTTCACCATATCGACAGCAAGGGCTTCAGCACACTCCTTCCAGCGACCCTGTTCCTCCCCGAGCGAGTCGATGAGCTTCTCTGCTCGAAGGAGCTGTGCTTGGGTCTTTTGAGTCTGCTTCTCGAGATCGACCTTCTTCTGCTGTGCCTCTTCGAGGGTCCGCTTCAGGTCCGCAACCTTCTTCAGCACTTCACGGAGGCCAGCCTGCTTGATGTCGAGCTGTTTTTGCTCCGCTTCGAGCCGCTGCTCCGCTGCCTTGAGGTTCTCCTTCTTTGGCCCGATGTTCTTCGCCACCGTGTCGTATGTGTACATGGCACGGACCCACATGCACAGCGATGTGGCGGCCGTTGAGATGGTGCTTAGTGTCTCCGGAGTAAACTCGTCATCCTGCATAAACTTGGCGAGTTGCTTGATCGTTTTGGGTGGGATGTTGTCCTTGTCGTACTCTTTGAGTTTGTCGAGAAACTTCATGTCATTCAGCAGCTTCTTGGCTTCGTTCCACTCTTGTTTCGCACCGAAGAGAAGACACACAGCGTTCATGGTCACCCCGACAAGTCGAGGCGGGTTCGTGAACGTCTTGAGGACAGTGACGTCGTCCTTCTTGAGCTGGGACAGCGCCTTGATAGCTGCGTAGTACGCGGGCATTGCCTCGTCCAGGTCTTTCTGACAGTCGTCCTTGATGATTTTGACTTCTTCTGCGATCTTGTTGGCCGCTTCAACGTCCGCCTGGATGATCTGCTGCTGCTTGTCGGCCTCGGCTTGATCTTTTGCCACCTGCTCGAGCAAAATTGTCGTGTCTTCTTGGGCCTTGATCAGCACCGGCTGCAAGTCCGTCAGTGATTTCTTCAGGTTCCCGACGATCTCCTCCGTCTCGGTAAGCTTCTTGAGACCACCGCGGTACCTCGCCTCCTTCACGCGAACGAGGTGACGGTGATTGCGCAGCATGTCCACGTACAGCTTGATCAGTTCGAGATAACTCGTCGGCGTCGTGTAGTTCCGCCGCTTTAGTTGCTCGTAAAACCGCGCGGTCGCGTCCTCGACACTTCGGTGAATCGTCACCGCCATCGTACAGAGTGTGTCGACGTTTTCCTGGATGCCTAGTTCCTCCGCGTTCGCAGCAAAGAATCGTTTCGCGACCGAGTTGAGCGCATCCTCGGGCCACGCATTGAACCAGTCGATCGTGCAGCAGTTGACGAGAGACGGGAACATGCGGCAGCGGTTCCGAAAACCTGCGCCGATGGGCGAGAAAGCAAGCACTACGTGCAGATTTTCACGCACAAGAGTGACGTAATACTGGAGAATGTCTTCGCGTGTGACCTTCCCAACTTGTTGAGCAAGTGGCCGCACCATGCCCACAATCTTCTCTATTTCATCCGCGGCAAACAGGTTTGGCACCTCGCCAGTGTTCAGGACATTGTTGATATCCTCCAAGAACGACTCTTGGACGATCTGAGCGTCCGAGAAGAGGAAGACGACTGGCTTGTTCTCGGCACCAGCGGCCATGAGGATCTTCTTGAGGTCTTCGTGGAACTCATTGGGTCCGTACCCTCGCGTGATCTCGATCGAGAAGCACCGGTAGTCAGCCATGAACGCCGCCAGCCGCGTCAGACTCTGTCGGCCAGAGCCGCCAACGCCTACGAGCAACGCGTTACCGCGTGGCTGACTCAAGACGCGGCAGATGCGCGAAATGTGATGCATCGCGTCGTTGAAGAACACGAGGTGCATCTGGCTCGGGAAAGTGATGTTGTACTCTTCCAAGTACTCCATGAGCAGCGAGTTCAACTGCACTAGGTCTTCAACTGGGCGGTACGACTTGTTCTCGCGCGTCAAGTAGTCGCCATACAAAATGTTCTCGAATCGATCGGGCGTCCAGGCTACCTTGACGTGGTCCATAAGCAGGTCGGAGCACGCTCGATTGAACCAGGTGCGATCGTCTGCGTCCACGAGGCGGTCCCGGAAAACTCGCGCTTCTTCATGCAGCCATAGCTTGAGCAGTCCATCTTCGTTGGGAACGTTCTCCTTCTTGATCATGAGCACGCCCTGGAACACCTTCGACAAGTCGCGGAGGTTGAAAGTGTAGTGTGACTTGGACGGCGTTGGCAGCATCTCGAGCTCGACCTTCTGGTATAGTGCGACAGACGCATTCACGATCGGGGCAGCTACTTGTATCATTGACGGCAGCTCCGCCCCGAGGAATCCGCTCAAGATAGACGCGAAGATGCGCTTCATCACATCACCAGACAAGTTCGGAATCCACACCATGTGGAAATGACGTAGCAGCCGCGGAGTCACTTCACTTCGTCCACCGCCCGGTGGCGCGCAAGCAGCGGCGAACACAACGTCCTTGACGTTCTTGAAAAACATTTTTGACGTGTCGTAGAAGCCTCCCTGGTCGATCACCTGTCGGAGAAGCTCGTTCGGAGGTTGGGCACCGTAGATTTCGAGCGCGGGCATGTTCAAGTCGTCGACAAAGAACAGCATCCGCTTCCCTGTCGGAGGACCGAGCAGGTTCTTCCTCTTCTTCTCAAGTTTAAGCTCAAACTGCTCATTCAGATTGCGTGGCTTTGTCTGCGCCGAGTAGCTCATTGTGGTGGAGATGCACGAGTCCGTCTTGGCCATGTCGTCCAGGAACGACTGGATGATCACCGACTTGCCGACACCAGTCTCTCCGCTGTAGAGCACGTGATGATCAGACAGCAACAGTTTCTCGAGAAGATACCGGAACCGAGTTGTATCCTGAGTTGGCACAACCATGCTGAAGTAAGACGCGCCGGGCTCAAACGTGAACTTTGGCGTTTTCTCCACCCACGTCGTCCACTTGCCCGTCGTTTCGTCGATCACGACGTCATACACGTTCGTGACCGTGTTGACAGACCCGCTTCCCCCACCATCGCCATCGATCAACTCACGGAACTGGCCCATACAGAAGTCATTGAACTTGCCACGCGACGCGTCGTCGATGTTCGCGCCGACTGACCATGTGACGGCAAACACAAAGTACATCCTCAGCAGCGCCGCGAGGTCAGTGACGCTGTCGCGAACTTGAGCCGCGCCATTCGCGAGACACGAGGCAAGCAGGTTGAGGCAGCCCTGCATGAGATTGGCATTATTGCTCGGCACCTTCTCCCTGCAATGTGCGCGCACGAAGTTGATTGCCAAAGGCACGTGGGTTTCGACTAGCGCGAGCACCATATCGCACATGTCTGGGGACGACAGGATGGTCTCGAGCGTCGTGATTTTCCACGTGCGCGCTAGAGATGTCAAGCCTACGTGCACTTGTTCCATGTATACCATGCCACATCGGCTGACCGTGGCTGGCGATGCGACGCGCAGGTCTTGGACCTCGAACATCATGTGTAGAGTGTGTGGTAGCTTGATGCGCTCACTGTTGGACAGGCAGAGCGTCTTGTTGTCGTCCAGCACCGTGTTCATGTTCTCAATCCACACGGCGTCCACAGGGCCGTCAAAGATCACCCAGTTGCGGTGGTCGGACTCCGCGGCTTCTTGGACACACTGGCGCACGAGCTTCGGGACTAGTCCATCGGTCCACTCGTTCGTGAGCAGGTTGAATTCGCCGTACAGCTGGCCCGCTGAAATCGACTTCGGATTCAATGTGAGTCGCTGAACTTTCTTGTAGAACCCGTCGCGGTCGACTACTCCATCCTGATGCAACTGTGTCAACGCGCGCGCCAAGACAAAGCAATTGGTGCTCTTGCCGCTGCCAGCCTCGCCCACAAGCATCATACCATGCCGAACGAGCTGCGTTTCGTGCACTTGGATGGCCTTTGTCACAAACGATGGTACCTGTTGCAGATGCAGCAAGTCAAGCTGTTTCTCGATGGCTTTCTGCAAGAGCCCGTAGTCGACAAACGGGACGACGACTCCCGGGAAAAGATCCGCGATGATGCCGCGGAAGAGCGGCAGGTCTTGCTCCAGAAACTTGGGTACGTTACTGTCGCGCATCGCTCGAATGAGCAGCAAGTCCTCATGCATGTCAGGCTCTTTACGCTTGAGCTGACCAGCAGCAACAAGGACAGACTTGACTGCTCGCATTCCGAAGTCGTAGTGATCTTGCTTTGACAACTGCTCGCTCGAGAGCGAGTACAGCTGCGTCATCTTGTTTGAGAGGGGCAAAGCGTTCGCGAACCCTTCGGAGAAGAGCACGATCTCAGCGATGAGACGGTAGTCCGGAACCATCATCGCCACTGGTCGGAACAGCGCCTTGAGGTTATCTGGGAGCTCGGTACGACCAGCGTAACCAGGGTTCATCGTGATGAATACCCCGAAGCCGGTGTTGAGCCGAATCATCTTGCCTTCGAACTCGAACTGATCCACATCCGCGATGATGGCTTGCTGGATGCACAGCACCTGCTGCGCGATCACGGATAACACCTCGATATCAATTCGGTTGAACTCGTCGAAGCATGCCCAAGCACCGGCTTGTGCGAGACCGGAGAAGAACCGTCCCATGATTTTGTAGTCCAATCCGTCGGAGCAATTGAAGACGACGCACTGAACTGCCAAGGCCTTGGCCAAATCTTTCGTCGTCTCCGTCTTTCCAGTCCCAGCAGGGCCAGCGGGTGCACCACCGAGGCGCAGATGCAATGCACCAGTAAGCGTCATGTAGCAAATGTCGGTCAACGGTGTGATCACGAGACGGGGGGAGTTGCCCAAGTACTCGTATCCGTAGATGAAACGCGTGTTCGTCTGCCTCGCGACGAAGTTCTTGATGTCATCTTCCCAGTAGTAGCGCAGTTGCCTGGTCCACTCGAAGTCGCTCAGCGACGACACTTTGCTCTCTTTGAGTGACCGCACCACGTCTCGAGCGTGCACATCGATCGTGATGATGGCACCCATCAGGATACGCTGAAGCTTGTTCAGCGGTCCGCGCACGAGTTGCACCATGCCGTCAATCTGCTTCAAGCTGAACTGTAGGAACCCATCGATCGCGTGCGGGTCGCTTCCATTTTCAACTTGCGAGATGGACTCGGTAACGTTGCGCGTCCAAAACACCTGATCCACGAGGATGATCACTTGTGCCGAATAGCCGAACAGCCAGTCCTTGCGGTCGATCGCATCCTCAATCGGGTAGCTCGTCAGCGCCTTAACGCCGTCCTCGTAGAGGCTTGATCGCATTGCCTTCTCCACTTCAACGAGCCATGCCTCCACTGGTCCTTGGGCAATCACGTTGTTTGGGAAGACAACAATCTCGCCTTCTCCGCTGATCATTGCGCTCACGACGTTGCTCGCTACTCCCCCTTTCACTCCGGCTGCAGAGTCATCGAAGCGAATGCTCTTCATCGCGTCAAAGCACTTCCCAAGATGTGGCTGCACCGCCCGCGGGTCACGGGTCTGGGACAGAATTTCCAGCAACTCGTCGTTCGACAAGAAGTAGAAGCGCGGAAACCCCATGCGCTTGGTCTCGAGGTAGTCCTCGAGAGACTTCTGGATCTCCTCGAGTATCTTGTTGGACATGCGGAACTGATCGAGAAGCTCGGGACCACTCTCAACCGACCGAATTACACTCGGGTCGGTGTTTGTGCGCATCATGACAGCTTTCCAGTTCTTGTCAACCAATGCGAACTTCTGCGCCTCCACCGGCAATTGTTTCTGAATATCTTCGGCGCAGAAAATTGTCTCGAGGTACATCCAGCCCCGCTGACACGTGATCCATTCATCCAACGTCTCCGACAGCATGGACAAACGCTTGTTCCAACGCTCCACGTCGTCCTTCACGCCCATGATGAAGCGGGAGCCCATCATCGTTTGCAACGTCACTTGATTGTCTTCGAGTAAGGTCAAGATGTCTTCGAGTCCGCCGAGGATAAAAACATCCTTCTGTTCACGATGACTGATGCATACAAACTGCATCTGGTCCCACCCATGCTTGATCTTCATGAGCGACGCCTCAATTTGCGCTTCGCCAGACGCAGCAGCGGATACTTCACCCACTAAGTCCTTCATGTCGAGGACGTCGTACGCGATGAGATTTTCGAGCGTGAACACAATCCCGGGGTACCACGGCTGGCGAAGCGCCTTGAAGATCTTCTCCCAGTGTCGATCTTTCATTGCGGGATTGCCCAGCTCCAGAATGGTCGGGATCTTGAGCTTGAAGTCGGCAGTGCGGTCCTTGAACACTGCGGTTACGTCGTTACTGAGCTTCTTGTGCAGCGCGTACGCGTCCTTGAACGCGACTGCAACGTCTTTGGATAGCTCCTCTGCGTTCACCTCGACAAACGAGTTTGTCATCGCTGCGTTGTATGTCGTGTTCCACTTCTCCACGGACATCCACAAGTTCTCGACAGTGCCAAAGTACTCTTGCGTAGTTTGCAAGTTCAAGTACTTGAAGGGCGTGAGGTTGAACAGCGTCTGGTACTCGGTGTACTGCTTGGAGAGTTCGTCCAGCTGCGTCAGGCGCTGCTTGACCGACTCGAGCTCGCTCTTGACTTGCGTCGGGTTCTCGAACTGATCGGAGTCAATGAAAAGACCTGTTTGAAGCTGACTGTTCAACTGAAGCACTTGCTCGTCAAGTCGCTGGATGTTCGCATCCAGTTGCTGGGTCATATCCTCAAGGCGACTCTGGATGAACGTGTCGACAGCTTCAGTCTCGTCTCGGTAGTTCTCCTGGACGCTGCGGAGGTCGTCCAGCTGAACCATGTCTTCCGAGGAGATTCGGACGCCGTAAGTGCTCAGCAAACGGTAGAGCTCGTCCACAACATTAGTGTTTTTGGACAGAGCCTTCTGCTTGCTTTTCAATCCCTGGACGCGCTCCACATGCGCGGCAAACTCTTTCAGGTGTTGTGGTCGCTGCAGCAGCGCTTGGATGCGCTGCTTGTACTCCACAAGCTGGTTCTTGCACCGCGAGCGAGCGAGCTCCTTCACGAGCCCTTTCATTGCGTCTAGCTTGGCTGTGGTCATTGGGATGAGCGTCTGCTTGAGTTTTCGGCTCTCAACATGCAGGATCCCGATGGTCTGCCCGGCACGCATTTTCTCGAGCTCCTTTTCCCACGTGCTGATCTGGAGCATGTCCACCTTGAGTGTGGTGACCGTGTGCGCGCGCTGGGAGTACTCGTCAAAGTCCCACTCCTTGTCATACTCGTAGATTGGACGCACATTGTCGAAGATCTTGACGTACTCAGCCGCTTCGGCGTAGTCGCTAATGATCTTGGCGACCAGTTCCTTGCGAATCTGAAGAAAATCACTGCTCCCAGAGATTGTCGCTCCGACGTGAGGTGGATCAGCAACACAGTTTCCGACGTAGGGTGCGAACGGGCGAAGATAGAGCACGCGTGACACGGAGTTGACCGTGCTGACGATGTCATCTGTCATGGAGACGACAATGTGCTGGATCTGCTCGCTTGTGGGGGCGAAGATCGTGGTGTTCTCCCCGAAATTGATGGTCGTCTCAAACAGACCAGTCTTTCGAGGCACCTTGTTCAATTCGGCGAGGAACTCTGCGCAGCTTTGCACCGCGAGGATCACGAGGCTTTCGACACCAACGTAGTCGACGAGGCGGATAAACTCCGAGATCATCGATGCTTCTTCGGCAGCTCGCTTGAACAACTTCTTTCTCTCCAGCTGTTCGGATTTGATCGCGACCATCGACTTCATTTTCTCTTGCCCGCTGCCGGAGCTGGATCCAGTGTATGTGTCTGACAGGAAGTCTTCTTGCGGGTCAGAGACCTTGGTCAGGTTCTTCACATCCACACACAACTTCTGGATGATGGCTTGGAACTTTTCAATGCAGAGTTCGAACTGCTTGGTTCCTTCGCTGCGCTTTGTCGCCTGGTACTCGACAAACGCCGAGCTTTCGTAGGTCTTTTGCGCTTTCAGATCGAGCAGCACGACGCTCATTAGCTCCGTGCTCACGACCTTCTTGACTTGGAGCAGTGGGCCGCAGAAGCTTTCGCGTCCAAGGAACAGACCAGCTTGGAGCTTCTTCCGTTGGCGGCAGTACAATTTGTAGCGAACGTTGTCGCGCCACAGCGAAAACGTCTTGTTCACCAAGTAGTGCCTGAAGAACCGCAACGTCGTCAAGATGTTGAAGAGAGTCGACTGACGCATCCACTCGGCGAGTGCGATGAACTCGGACGGATTCCCTGGACTGATGTGGACGAGTCCGCTCGAGGACATCGTGAAGTGCTCCGGCGCAATGTCGTCAGGATCAATGACCGCCAGATCGTACGGTCGGAAGGCGATCCCCGTGTGCGCGCGATTCAAGTGGACAAACTTGACGTCGCTCTCGGATCCGTTCTTCGCGAAGAACGCAATCGCATCCTCGCCAGTTTTCAGGAAGCTTGTCGCTGTAGCCGCCGCAGCCTCTGCAGCATCGTCAGCAACCGCAACCTTCGAAGCTCCAGTCGTTGGATCAACCTGCTCGACGAACAAGCTCGGACGGCGGTCTTGGTTGTGCGAAAGCTCTGCACCACGACTTGCCGACGAGCCATCGTCTCCTTCTTCATATCGCCGCGGCTCAGGCGCGTACGACCCAAGCGAGTCGCGCAAGAACTTTCGCGGTGATGACTCGCGAACGGACTTACCAGTGGACGGCGCGCTGGTGCCCACCGCTACTGCTGCTCCCGTGCCTTGCATTGTTCGCTTCGACTCGCTTGAGTTGTGCACAGGGCTACCGCTTGCGTCTGGGGATCGTACCGCCTCTGCTTTCTGCAGCTTCGCTATAGGACTCCCAGCTCGCATCCCATTGATGGCTTTCTTCTTTTCCGGACTCCGGATTGTGCCCGGAAACACAGGGATCTTCTTGGGCGACGTGTACTCGGTGGATGCAGTGAATGTGAACCGGTGCGGCTCCGATGCTCCTTTCACTCTACCTCCAGAGCCATTCAGTGACACTGGAGAGGCGGCTACCGCGACAGCCTGCAGCGGCCGGTTTGATGGCAAAGTTGACCCGAACCCGGTGCCACCGTCGAACTCGAATGCTTGGTCGACCGCGAGCTCGTACAAGGACCGAGGTGGCGCCGTCACCACATCGGCTCGCGAGGGAGACAATGCGCCATCTGCTGTCCTCTTTGGTGGCCGTGTTGGCTTTCGCTTGGCCGGAGAGTCCATCTTTCCCCGCGCAGGGCCACTCGGCTCCGCAGCTGTCGCTCCACGGCGCGCTCTGCCGGCCGAGCTTGCTCAGTCCACCGTCGACCAAACGGCGCCAGCGGATCGTGCTGTCTTCGAGGCGCTCAAAAGGTCGCACCGAATCGAGAAATGCAAGGCGGCGCAACGTCCGTTGGCAATGCGATGCTAAAAATGCTTTCGCAAGACGGCTCGTCCGTTGAACCTGGAAACGGATGACCACCCGTGCAAACCACAGCGGGGGGGATCTGTCATGAGTCAACTTGTGCAATACACACCTGATCCAACCCGTCGCAGGGTGCCAAGACAGCGGTGCGGCTCGAACTGGGCACGGAAGACACGTGTGCATCCTCATACAGCGGACACGATAGATTTACCATTGAACAACGCTCGTGGAGACCGCGAACTCAGTCCGTGCCCTCCGTCGCCAACTCCCGCCGCTTGGCGATCTTGTCCCGATTGAGCCGCGCCACGAACGAGTCGCGCTTCCAGCGAGCCACCACGCGCGCGTCCTTGGCCCGCTGGATCATCCGCGCCTGCGCTTGCTGCTCCACCACCTTGGCCCAGTCCGTCGACGCCTCCTGCGCGTCACCAGTCCCACCACGTCGGTCAGGAACCTGCGACTCCTATTCAACTGGAAGACTCAAGGCTCCAGCTATCAAACCAGTCGTGCCGCACCTCTGAGAAGGCGGCCTCCCACTCATTGAGCGCGATGCCCATCAGTCGGCGCGCCATGTTCCTGCGAACGAACGCGTCAGTCCGTCGCACAACAGTCCGCGTCATCCCATCCCAAGGACGTACGCGACCGACTCCTCGCGCAGGTCGTCCTTGTTGAACTCGATGGCGTTCTCGAACATGAGCACGAGGTCCGCGCGGTAGTCGTCCGGCGAGCCGTACGCGCCGGCCGCCAGCTTCTTGCCCATCGTCCCAAAGTCCATCGGGTCCGAGATGACGTCGAAGTAGGTCGGCACGTTGAGCGCCACCGGGTCCACGGGCGCCAGGAACGGCCACGCCAGCGCGTGCGACGTCAACTTCTCGTGCAGCAGCGCGCACCGCACGCGCTCGCCCTCGTCCATGCCCGCCGTCTCCATCGTCTCCATCGTCGCCATCGTCGCCATTGTCGTCGTCAATACTGGTTCCAAGTCAAGGCCGCCTGCGCTGCCGTCATCCATACAAACCCCAAGTGAACACCTGTCGCCGCCTTTCTCAGCACAGCAACCGTCACTATCCGGAATCGACTCGATAGAGTGACTTCAACTCGAAACGGTGCATTCCAGAATTAGATTCAATTGCTGATGAGAAAGGACTTCTCCCGGTTGAGACCTCTGTTTATGGCACGCAGCATCGTTGACAGCGTCTCCTGGCTGCACGAGTGCTTCCCGGCCCCGAGCGAGCGATGGACGTGCTGCTGGACCGCCTGGAGGAGCTGGCGGGCGGCGCGGAGGCGTCGCCCGCGAGTCCGCGCCGCCTCGAGCGCCTGACGGAGGCGCTCATGCTCTGGCGCACGCTCGAGGTACTCGTGGCGTCGTTCAACCCGCGTGAGCTTGGCGCGGGCGACCCGGCGTTCGCCAAGCTGCTCCTGTGCGTGTGCGAGGCGGTCGACAACGCCAGCGGGTGGGCGTTCCCGGCTGGACTCGGGCCGCCGCCGCAGGTCTCGGGCGAGGACCACGCGAGCGTCTATGTGTTCGCCGTTCGAGTCGTGGCCAAGCTTGCGGCTAGAGGGGAGCGCGAGCGCCAAGCGGTGGTTAGTGGTGACATCACAGCGGCGATCGCGAGGTCCCTGCAGCCGCCAGCACCTCTGCGTCAAGACGCTCTGGCTGTCGCGAGCGCGTTCAACGCCCTGGCAAGGATAGCGCGGGACGTCAAGCTGCGCGGTGCATTGCTTGATGCGGTTACCGTGGGACTAGGAGTGATGCAGCTCCACCCGCATGATGCGGCTGTCCAGCTCTCTTGCTGCTCGTTCCTCCAGCAAATGATGCAAGAGCCAAGCGCGAAGGACCGGGTCCCAAGAGCAGCAGGCATTTGCGCCGTATTGCATACGTTGCGCAGCTTCCCAAACGAGATGCTACTAGCAACGACGGGGCTCGACTTGCTCTCGGCTATGTGCACACACTCCGGGTGGAGCTTGCCGAGCGGCCAAGGGCTCGAGAAGCAGATACAAGAGATCACCGCGACGCTCGTGACGATTGTGGCCATTCACAAACATGCTGCTCAAGTAACGGAAGCTGGGGTGAAGCTGCTGAACAGGTGGGTCGTTCATCTCCTTGCAAGAGTGCAGTGCTCGGGATTTATCCTAACGTAACGTTCTCCAGTCTTGTGCTCGTCCATCCGAGTGTAAGGCGTGCTCTTGTGGAGTCAGGCGTTTGGGAGCTAGCAGAAGTTGCTCTCGAGATTTCAAGCGATGAAGCGGCGCGCGGACTTGCAGACATTCTCTCAGCTCTCGTGACAGACCAACGATGCATGGACGCGGTGAGCGAGGGCCGTCAGATAACTCAACGCGACCAAACCAGGTATGAGGCCATCGTATCTGCTACATCAGGCACAACCACACTGACTACGTTGTTACTGAACCACTGTCGTTGACGCAGGCGACAGTGTCTTTGGGAAATGCTGAGTGGATCGAGCCCAATACGGCCCAAACCACAGGACTTGCGGGTCGAGACACTCGTGAGAGCATTGCTGAGTGCAACGAGCGAGATGGACTCGGTCTATGCCCTGAACGTCCCACCTTCTGAAACGCGACTGCTTCGTCCTCCCGACGACGGAAACCGACCGCCCAGCACTCCATCAGATCCTATCGCACCTGTCGACAGCGATGACGACGAGTTCCCAATAGCAGACAGTTCCCGCCACCACCTGAGCCACATTGCGTCATCCCACGAACACACTGTCATACAAGACAATCTACCAGGTGCCGACTCGATCTCGCTGATACCGACCTTGGAGAGTTTGGGCTTCTATGAGCAGTTCATGAGTGAAGCAGAAGCCATTCTCCAAGCACCAGCACCAATTGCTATCGATACTAGCCCTGGAGTGTCCGAGAATGCTCCTTCAAGCCGAGCAGAAACGCCCAAAAGTTCGCCAGAGACGTCGGTGCCATCCCCAGTCTCATCTTCAGCGTTTTCCTCCATCCGGCGAATCGATGATAAGCTGTTCTCGACCAGGGAGCTCCAACGACGAATCATCAGTGACGCATCCACATCAACTCAATGGCAAGACCGATGCGAAAGCGTTTCGAAGGACCACGAAAGGCTTCTCGCCTCGCACAATGCACTCAAGGACAACTTCCGCATCCTGGAGCGCCGCGCTAATGAACAGACCAACCTGCTGTCAATCCAAAGCAGTCGACTGCAGCACCAGTCGCAGATGCACCAGCAAGTTTTGGACCGCATGCGCACGCTTGCGAGTGAGCTCATGTCAATGAAGAAGCAGTACCAAGTGGAGCATGAGCTGCGACTCGCCGAGGCCACACAGTCGGAGCGCATCTCGCTGACTCTGCACGAGGCCACACAAGAGATTAAAGTGCTGAGCACCCAGCGCAACAGTGCGTCGCGCGAGCTACTGGAGAAAGAGAAGCTCCGAGTGGACTACCAGACACGAGCAACGGAGAACAAGCAGGTAAAGCAGCGACTCGAGATCGAGCGCGACGAAGTCATCATTGCGCTCCAAGTGATGAAACAGGAAAAGGTACGCAGTACGAGCCAGATACAATTGAGAACGAGTGCTAACGTTTGTTTTGTGCTAGGCGGAGCTACTGCGTCAGCTCGATGAGTGCCGACGGGAAGGCAGGGAGTCGCTTGGCATGCGGGAAGAAGATGTGGATGCAAAAAAGCCTCGAGTCTTCAGCGAAGTGCTGCTGCGTCCTGGGTCCGCGCCTTTGTCAAGCAATCGACGCGGAGCGCTAATGGCTTCTCCTCGCTCGAGTCCCAACAATGCCAGCGCTGTCAGGATCTTGAGAGCGGAAGAGCGGCAGGCCGCAAGTGGTTTGTCGTCTCCAACTCAGCAGAGCGCCAACACTCTGGAAACCCTCGCAAGTGCTGACTGGGCTGACCCATCCGATCCAAAGCGCATCGACCGAGACGAGATCGGTGCGTGCTTCTCCCTTGTCTACATCAATGTTTACCAAGAAGCTGATCACGTGGCGTGCTGAGGAACAGAGCGCTGTCTGCAGAGCGTGTACAAACTGCTGGATGCATCAGCAGAGGGCGATGGCGTGCATATTGCCACAGTACGGCGTTTCTTTCTCGAGAGCGGTCTCGCACAACCGCCTTCCGTCGCCGCTGCCGACGTGGATATGATTCTGGCCAAGGTGCTCGCTCAGTCTAATGAGAACCTCAAGAAGACGCTCGTCCGCAAGGACTACACGCTCGGGCAAGCTCCGCAGCCGTCTGCACGCGTCGACGTGCGCAAGTACCGATTCTTTGACCAGGCAGCGTTCAACGAGGCCGTGACGATCGTCGGCATGAAGCGCTTCCCGCGACTGGACCTGCTCCGCGTGCTACAGAACGTCGTATCGCTGTATCTTCTTCCGTACCGCCGGCAGTTCCGCACACGAAGCGTCTGCGCTAACACGCCGGCACCAGCGAGCAACAACGCGGCAGGGACGACGCTTCACCGGTCCATGTCCATGTGCTTGAGCCCTACCAGCGGCGGCGTGCAGTCTTCCGGCTGCACATCGGTGGTGCGCGCGATCTTGAGCGGCTTGGCGCTTCACATCGGCCGCGGCAACGACCACAAGCAGCTCGCGTTTGATGGCGATACGTCCGAGATCCGATATCACTCGAGCAACAACAACAGTAATACTGGCAGCGGTGGCGTGGTGACCAAGCGGAAGCGCGAAGACGTGGTATACTCGATGCTCGAGATGCACGGCGTCTTGAGTCGCGAGCAGAAGCCGCTAGTCGCCATCTTCGAGTTCTATGGGTCGCTCCACCACGCTCCTGTGCCTAAAGACGAACTCTTCGGGCTCGGCTTTGAGCTCGTGCTCAATTTCGCCATGGACTTTGAGGTCATCCCGTCCTTCATGGACCGCGTCAGCCTCAAGCACCTGTACTTGGAGGTCGCGGGCTACGTCAAGACGTACTTCGCGCTGCAGAAGAAGGTGCCCTTTGCCGCAGACACAGAGACGCTCAAGAAGTCGGCGTTCCTGCTCGTGCTGGCGCGCGTCGCGATCGAGTTGTTTGCGGCGAAAGTGGAGTTCGAGACGCCCGAGCGGCAGATCTCGGCGCTGCTGCAGTGGATCGACAACTCGGTCGGGCGGGAGAAGATCCTGCGCAAGGCCTCGCTGCCCATCGTCATCAAGTTCTCGCGGAGGCTCTACGCGCCAAACTCGTAGCACATGGCGGACGGCACATGGCGGACGACGACGACGAGCGACGCAGCCAGCGAGTGGAGATAATTTACTGTGTCATTGACATGATAACGCGCTTGCTCGTCAAGCTACCGCACGCCGACACGGTCGAGCTTGGCTTCGCGCCGCTCCTTGAGCCACTGCGCGATCTCCTCGTTCGCGCGGTGCCGCTCCTCGACGCCCAGCGCGTAGAACGACTGCTTGGTCTCGCGCTCCCACTGCGGCACGAAGCGCGCGGTCAGCGTATCGCAAAGAGGTAAACATGGGGAGGAGGGACGCACCATTTTGACGTCGCGCACCGAGTGCTGCGGCGGCTCGTACGTGTGCTGCGCCTTGAACTTCTTGTTATGTCGCGCCAGCATCTCCTTCAGGTCGCGCATGTCTGCGTCAGCTGCTGCGGACGCGCTTGCCGGTCGCGAGCGCTTCGGCTGCAGCTTGTGCTGTTGCTGCGGTTGTTGTGGTCGCCCACCCGCTCGACTGATCGGCTTGGACGCCGGCTTGCTGGCCATGGCGGTCTTCTTGGCCTTGGCGTTGCCCAGCGAGCCCAGCGGCCGCCGGCGCTTCGGTGAGTGCGCATCGCTGGACCTGCTGTCGCTGCTGTCGGAGTCACCCACAGGGTTCGCGCGCTTGCGGCGGCTCGGCGGCGCGGCTACCGACTTGACGGGCACCTTGGCCGTGGCGACCTGGAAGGGCTCGTGCTTGGCGCGCGCCTCTCGCAGCGACAGGAACTTGCGGCGCGCCGGCGTTCTGCCCGTGCTACATACAGACACACGCCCGTTAGATGCTGGCACCATGCAGGAGACGCTGCACGAGACGTGACCGCGCACCTGTCCGAAGGCTTGCGCTCGCCGCGGTTCTCCTTCTCGGACCCGGGCGACAGCTGCCGCCGCAGGGCCGTGTCCTGCTCCTGCGCCTTGCCCATGTCCTTGCGCTGCGACTGCTTGAGCGCGGCCGCCAGCTCGCGCGCCAGCTCGGCGCTCGGCCGGCTGTGCTGCTCGTGCACCGCGTCGAACCACGGGTCGCGCACGTCCGCGTCCGTCAAGGCGCTGGCGGCGCGCAGGTCCACATATAGCTGCGGCGCGTCGAACTCGAACAGCGCGTCCGTCTCGGCGGGCGTGGGGCTGCCGCTCGCGCGCCGGGGCAGCGTCGTCGCGGGCGCCATGAGCATCTCGAGGGGCGGCACGAAGAGCTCGCGGGCGGAAAAATGATAGGCGTTCACTATGGATCGCCTTCGCGGTCTTTTTGCAGCGCGCCAAAATCCAAAATAAGAAAAGTTCCCGCGCAAACCAGCTTGAATCACTGGCGCAACCTTCGAGCGACAATATCGTTTGAAAGGGTTTTCACAGAACACATGAAACTACGAACTACAGTCCACAACAAACAGGTCACTTGGAGGTGGGTGTCGGCCAACACCGACACCCACTTGCATGCGTGTCGGTGTGCCTCGCTGCAGCCCGAGACACTCGGCGACTCAGTGGTGGATGGCGAAGGTGGCGAGCGAGCCTCCGCATACAAAGCGCAAAATGTTGAACGCTGCATTCGCGTCTCGGCCCGCGACGAAGCCACAGTGCGGGCATCGAAACCGCGCCGCGGCGCCCAGGTCAGTGTTCAGTCGCGAGCAGTTGGCGCACGTCAGTCATGCTCGTGAACATCTCGGACGAGACGACTAGCGTCTTGTCTCGCAGCTCACACTTGGATAGGAGGAGCTGGCGGAACGCGAAGTGCTTGAGACTGAGCAGGGACTCGTTGAACGCGTGGTTGCGTCTGTTGCTCGGCTT
>JAADYH010000749.1:0-14883 GCA_023338125.1 Phytopythium aichiense | reverse complement strand
TTCACATGCACTCAACTCGATGGAACAACACGACTCGTCGCCGTTGAGCAATGCATATCGTGGTCAGGTGGATTCCTTGGCTCCAAGCAGGTGGTCGCATCGTCGTCGCCGCCGTTGTCGTCGCAGAAGTGGTCGCGGAAGAGCACGCATCAACCGTGCACCTGCAAAGTGTGGAAGCTGACATGCATCAGGCTGGCTGGTCGAGCACCACGCGCTGGCATGCATCAAGCGCTGACTGGCCACGCACTGCACCACAGCGTCGTCGTCGTCCGCGCGCCGGTTTGCGCCGCCGGTGATTTGTTTGTGCAGTTTACAATCGCGGTGCCAGTGTGGGTGGTGTGAAGGCCGCGCTGAAGGTGTGTCGATAACGGTACACTCTGTATACTTTGAACCTATGTTTCGGCTCGTCCCACGCCTCTCGAAATTCAAGTTGTGCATTGCCAGGCGTGGGGTCCAGAAATCAGCGGCTCGGATCGGATCGGCTCGGCTCGTTGAGATCATGCGACACTATCAAACCTCGAGCCGACAAAGCACCCAACTTCAAGTCCAGCGATTGCCTGGTTTATGTGTTGGAAAGCCACGCTCTGGCAAAGTGTGGGTCATCTTGACAAAAACACTGCTTCTCATCGTAATTATTGGACCAAAACCGTGTTCAGTATCGACTCGAAGTTGATACTTTCTCGAAAACACACACCCTCTTTCGAAAATAGCGCGTCCAAGTCATTTATCATGTGTTGCAAAACAAACAACAAATGTGTTGCAAAATAATAGGAGAGGTCGGTTGCACACGAGCCGAGCCGAGCCGAGCCGGAAGGTTTTGTTATTCTCGTCACACAAATATAACGTTTCCCATCGATTTACTGCAGTCAGCCTGGTTTCTCGGTCACGGCCAGGCAAATCGCACGGTTTTCACCTTTTCGACCTGCAATCGTCGATACGATTGAGCGCGATCTGCGCGGTGATTGGCGGACCGGGTGCGGATCGGGTAGATGTTGAGGACTCGCCACGAGCCGTTCAGCCAAATCGGGTCGTCAGTCCGCGAATTGTGCATTCCACTACATTTGGCAGGCTTTCCACTGTCTAAGGTTATATTATCAGGTGTGCAAGGTCCACAGAAATGCGGTTGGAAGCAACCTTTCGAGCCCCGTACTGGACTCGAGTGGAGAGCTCCAGGTCATTCCAGCAGCCGTCGCACGGTCCATCACGTCCGGCAGGTTCTCTGAGAGAGGAACACCACCAGAGCGACAGGCCCAAGCCCAAGCCGTCGAACGTTCCAGGCTCTGCCGCAGTCTTCAATCCGCCGGCTGGTCGGTCGCTTTGCTTTGCTTTGCTTGCTGCTGCTCGGGCCGTCGCCTGGTGGTTCAACGCCCGCGCCGATCACTCGTTCGCTCGCTCGATCCGTTCCCAGCGAGCGCCGCTCCTCTCGTCTCTCTCGGGGCGTTCCCTCTCCAGCTCCCGACGACGGACCGACAGGCATGGACAGCGCGGTGGTGCGGCCGCACGACCCGGCCAAGTCGTCGATGCTCAAGCGCACGATCTCCAAGTGCTCCATGGACGAGGCCGTGGGGTTCAAGAAGCTGTCGCCGCCGCGCGGCTATAATGGGGGTGGCGACGCGGGCGTGGCTGTGCTGCTTCCCCGAGCGCACGGGTTCGCGGACGAGCCCGAGGCGTCGCCCGTGCTTGGCGGGGACCTGGGCCTGTTCGACGGCTCGCCCTCGCCGCAGCACGTGCTGTACGGCGAGGCGCCGGCAACCAGCGGCGCGTGCGAGTCGCTGACGGCGCCGCGGCTGTTCGCGACGCTGGTCGAGTACCTGCAGGACGTGCTGGCGTACTACCAGCGCGGCATGGCGCTGTCGTTCGGTCAGCTGCAGCAGATGCTGCAGTCGGTGCCGTTCGCCTGCCGGCAGTTGCAGGGGATCGTGCAGGCGCGGCTCGGGCTCGCGTGGCACCTCGTAGGCGCCTTCGTGGAGCAGCTGCTGGCGTTCATCTGCGACGAGGACATCCGCGACGCGTCTGTGAGCGAGTTCGCCGCCTTCGTGCAGCGCTGCTGCGGGCTCGGCGGCGACGCCAGCGAGCTCGCGTTCCAGTCGGCCGGCGACATCTTCGCGCGGCTGGGCGACTTTTTCCGCGACGTGCTGGACGCGTTCAAGGCGTTCCTCACCAAGCGCTGGCTGCAGTCGGGCCGCATCGACTTTCCCTGCGAGTTCGGCAAGAAGTCGGACACGCTCTTCCTCTGCATGGAGTGCCACCGCGAGCACATGTGAGCGAGGTGCGGCGCCAGACTCACGATTCACGACACACGACATACGCCCCAACACCCACGCGCGCGCAGCGCAGACACGCGCAGCAGCACCAGCTCGGCCGCCCAGTCGGAAGGCAACGACGGCGGCAGCGAGCGGTACGACCTCGGAGACCCCTCCCCGACGGGGGGAGACGAGCGACCGCGGGCGCCACGCCCGCAGGATATGAACGGAAACACCAAGAAAGAAGAGCGCAAGATCGCGAGCAGGATCGCGAGCAAGAAGACGCGTGGGGGAAAGCAGCGAGGGGGCGGCGGCGGCGCTTGCGGGTCGCACGGAGGCGCCGAGGTCGCACGCCCCCCGGTATCTATTGCGGCGGATGACGCCGAGGACGGGGAGCGAGAGGTTATTTTGTGGATGTCGGAGCTGTGGCGGACGAGAAACAGACAGCGTAGCAGTAGCAGCAAGTGGCGGGCAGCATGTACATACAGTAGTAAGCCGCCGTGTAGGATCTAACGAGGGGCAGCGGAACCCACTCCCGCGCGTATAAGCAGTCAATCAAGTACTTGATCTCCATCCGCCGGCTCGTCCGTCGTCGTGGTTCGGTCCGTGCGGCGGCGGCGGCGGCGGGCGAATGCATTGGGCTCTCGCTGGACGCCATCGGCCATTGATCAGCAATCGCCGTGCGTGTGCGTATAATACGCGCTCCTCCGGAGGCCCGCTCTCGAGGGCGTCGCCGAACGTTCCGGACGGCGGAGCGCCAGCGGTCGACGCCGCCGCGTCAACCCACTCACCGGCATGTATCCCTCGAAGCGCACGTCAAAGATCGCGGATCCAAACGCACCTTCAACGCCTGCTGCTTCACGCGCGCACAGACACGGGCGGCGCGCGAAACGCCTGCAATACATACTTCGCCGCAACACGTCACTTGACGTCGTGAACATCGTGAACCCACCCGCGCAGGCGCTTCCCGGCAGCGGCCGTCGCATGGAACACAGCCCATGCTGCTCGGCGTTCCACCAACGCAGCGCTCGGTCGCATCCCACCCGTCCGCGAGGCCGATTCGCCGCCCGACCAGCCCCCAGACGCTGGACCAGAGGGCTTCTGCGCGCTTCCCGCCTGGAACGCGCACTGGGACGGAGCGAGGACTCGTCCGAGGAGCCGCTGCTGGACGCCCTCTCGGCGCCATAGTGAATCCAAGTGTGGCGATCCATCCCGCCGCTTCCGGGCCTGGGTGATGATCACCCGCCGGGTGATTCCGAGTCTGCTCTGGCCACCTGTGATGTCGGAGCGGCCGCCGCGACCCGCTGCACTTGGTTTTCGTATGGATGGCGGCGCTTCGAATGGAGACCTTCTTCGAATGATTTGGTTCAATCTTCAACTGCAACTGCAATGTGCCCCGTCTTCCGGACGACGGATGCCACGCGCGCAGCAAGGTGGTGCTTCAATTCAATCGGGAGGGATGACCCGCCCGCACCATCCATACTCTACTTGAGGTAGTGCGGGAGGGGCGACCCCCCTCGGCGCGTGATGAAGCTGCGGTACTCGCGGCCAATGTATGAGTCGGCCAGTTGAACTTGAGTGCCCACCGCCCCCGCCAAAGCCGATACCGAACCCGAGGCTGATGGCTCGGACGGCAGCAATGGGGACGGCAATGATGGCGGAGGCGGGCGACGGTCGCTGCGGCTCGAGCCACGCGGACTGGCGGCCGACGGCGGCAGCGGCGGCTTGTGCTGGCGCTGGGCCCCGCGGTGGCAGTGGTCGCGCGACGCCGAGAGTGATGGCGGCGAGGGATCGAGGTCGCGGTCGCTAGTATCGGTGTCGGCCGCCGCCTGCTGCTCCAGCTGCCGCAGCGGCCACCAGTGGTGGCGGGGGACGTACCAGGCGCCGTACGGGGCGTGCGCGGGCCGGGGAGCGGCGCCGGCGCTCGGCGGTCGCGGCGACCCGTCCTTCTTGAGCCTAGCGGTCGGGGCCAGCCGGCGCGGCAGGTCGGCGGCAAACCTGGCCGTCGCCGACTGCTGCCAGACGAACTGCGGCTCGAGGTCGTCGGCCGTGTCCGCGCACTTCCACCTGCGCCGAGGCGGCTCCGCGGACGAGGCGGCGTTGGCGGCGGCGGCTCTCGCGAGCACCGAGTCCGCACCGGTTCCTTGGCCGCTTCTCGCCTCTCCATCGTCATCGTCCTCGTCCTCGTTGGTGGACCGGGCGTGCGCGTCGGCGATGATCCCGAGCGTCGACCGCTTGCGCTGCGGCAGCAAGCTCACGCCGCTGCCCGGTCCCTCGGCGAGCTTGAAGGTCTCGAGCAGCGCCGAGGAGCGCTTGCGTGCCTCTCTCGCTGGAGACGCCGAGTCCGATGGGGACTTGGGGGGCGTCAGCGGCTGCACGACCAGGTCGTGCATCTCGGCCATGATCCGGTCCAGCGCGGCTTGCCGCTGCGCCTCCCCCGTCAGCACGTCGAGCATCCGCGACTGCTCGTCCGACCCGCACTGGTCTTGGTACGAGAAGTAGTCGATTTCCCCGCCTCCAGATGCCGCCGCGCTCCTGTCGGCCGCTCGACGCAGCTTCCCGGGCGGACTGGCTGTGCTCCGCGGCGGAAGAAACCGCCATTGGACCTCGACGCAGCTCTGGTTCCCTGCTGAGGCCAGCGCTGCTCCTCGCTTGCGACGCTGATGCGGGACATCGCGGAGACGCGGAAACACTCCAACGTGGTTCATCGATTCGCTGTTGGCGGCGCCGGAGATGATGTGGAGACTGCACAACAGCAGTGGCGTGGCAACTCGCAAGGCGACAGCCACTGAGGTTTGTCCAAAATTGCAATAGAGTGCTAAGAATAGCGCTGTCAAGGGAGATCAGTGCTCACGACTGCTTCCACTGCACGTGCGGCACATTGTGGTGCCTGTGAACAGGGGCTTCTTCGTTCAGCACGCGAGCTTCGACTGCAATGGAGTCGATTGCAAGAGGCGACCTTCCCGAGGCGCTGGTATTGTCCCCAGGCTGTGGAGTTGAGCCCCAGCGGCACTGGCGCTGGCACAATCTTCGATACGGGCTGACATGTTTGGTGTCCGCTTTGTCTTCAGATGTCGCAGTCAATGCACCTGCACCAGGAGCGGCCGAGCCGACAATCCCAGTCAGCCTCCACGCACGCGAAGGTCGTGGATCCGGACGTCCATCGTCCCAGTACGGCTGCTGCAATGCCTTCGCCCGCGAACCAAAGCGAGAAGCGAGAGCGGCTGCGAGGCACGAGGCGCGAGCCGCAGACCTTGTTCCGCTCCAAGCAGAGCGCTCGTGACTCGCTCGATGGCGGCATCGAAGGCTGGGGCGATTTCGATGCGGACCAACTCCTGGCAGAGCCCGACGACAACAACAGCGCAGGCGGCGTCAACGACAGCGGTACACCGCTACACGCTTATCTAGAGGCGATGGACAAGGCGCGGCCGGCGTCCCAGCGCGTCAAATCCAGGAAGGCTGCTAGATATTCGGCGCCGTCCTCTACAGCATCGTCAACAATGTCGAGTCATCACGACGAGGAGCCAAAACGCTCCCGGACTGCCCAAAGCCAGTCTAGCGTTGACATGACCCGGCCGACGACAGAGGTTCTGCGTCAGCGGAAGCTCGAAGTGATGGAGTTCGACCTTCAGCTCGACCATTCCTCTTCCCACATGCGAAAGCGTGCGGTACTCGTGAGCGGGCAGCGTCGTCGATCTCAAAGCAACCAGCAGCAGCAACAGGCCGACTCTGCGGACTCGTGTCTGCTTCTGATCGCCCAACGATTGACCAAGCCGGAGAATCACGATGTGGAGCCCAAGCTTGATCCGCAAACTCCAAGTAATGAGCCAATACGCGAGGCAGTCCGCAACCACCTTTTGCGGCTGTGGTCGACCATGTCTTCGTCGAGTTCAGCAACTCCATTCTCCCCTATCCAGCAGCAGGCCAAGTCGACGTTCGAGTGCAGCATGGCAGTTCTCAAGCTGTGCAAAACGGTTGGCATCTCTCTCGTCTCGGCTGGGCCCACGACAATGGCGTTCTGGCGGCGAGGCGATCGCTCGAACGAGCAGTACGTGGAGTTTGACGAGTTCTTTGAGTTCGCGAGCCGAGCCATCATCCAGCCTGCACTCCACCACTTCAAGCTGGACCGATCCGTCGACGATTACGTCGCCACAGTCGACTCGATAGTGACCAACTTGATCGAGGAACCTGGCGCTGCGATGACCGAGAGAGCCGGCCGAGGCGACTGCGTCAAGAAGGTCAAAGAGCTCGGGGAGGTGCACGCGCTGCTGCCATTTTGGAAGTCAGGCATCTCGAACGAAGAGGCAGGCAAAAAAAGTCGCGTCCCGGATCGGGCTGCTCGTTGCGAAGACATCCCAGCTGCCAGTATTTATCCTCCCGATGAAGCAACGGAGCAGCGGCAATGGGACGATGAAGAACCTAACGGTGAAGTCCAGCCCACGTTGATACCTCTGAGCATGGACCAACATCGAGTCGTGAAGCGAGTGACGCCTGGTCAGCTGATCGACGAAGCCAAGGACGCGCACGTCCACAGCATTCAACGAACGATGCAACTACGCAGTTCGTGGAAGCACAAGCCCGCTCTGAGCAATCAGCGAGCACACCCGGTGAGTGTAGCCTCTGGCGTATCTTCTACTCTGATAGAGCATCGAAGGGCTGAGCGTGAAGGCAAGGGAGCGGGCGAGGCATCCATGACCAGACTTGCGGTGAACGTGGACGCCGGTGTCTCGAAGCCCATCCATTTGCCTGGTCATCCGCCCGAGCTTCCGCCTGCAGCGAGTAGTGATCATGTTGGCCAATATCCAACGCCTCTACAGGAAGAAGAAGATGAACCAGAACAGCGTGAGTTGCTCTGCAGCGCATGCTCGCTCGCGACGGCGCTGCTTTGGTGCGCGTCATGCTTCTCGGTGCTGTGCGAGCCGTGTTGGCAGGGAATCCACCACTCGAAAGTGGATATGACCCACCTCCACTCCTTGTCCGGCGCAGGCGCTCCACTATGCCCCACGGTTCTCCCGCTACGGATGAAGAGCGACGATCTCGCACATGGAGCACCTCTGTCGGTGCCAATGGTGTATTTGCCCGCCAAAGCGATGAGTCCCGTGCGCGCACCCATCAGGGGCGGCGGCGGCGTGGCCAGCGTCCACAATCATCGACGAGAGGATGCTCCGGTGCTGGCTGATCTCCGAACGAAAGCGATGGACTTGGGGATCGACACGCACGTCATCTTGCCGGCAGTTCTCCCGTTGGTCAAACCGAGTCGAGGAGCCAAGCTGAGGCACAGTCAAAGCGCCAATGAGGGCGTCTCGATAACCGAGTTGACCAAGGCTCTGATGCTCGGCGCTGGACCTCGGCATGGAGACCGGCGCCATGATCAGCAAGGTGCGGGATCGACGTCCACCCCGACGCTATCCCTACCGTCCGCACCATCGCCGTGGTCGACGACATCATCGAGCACAGCGTCGCTGTCAGATGCGCCGGGGGCTTCGCTCAAAGCGCTCCAACTGAAGCATCGACTGCGTCCGACACTTCGGTCGTCGGCTGTCGTTTTGGATGCGAGTCAGCTGCTCCCAGACAACGGTGTGCGCTAGAAAACAACACCCACGGACGAAGAGAACAAGGTGCGATGCGTTCATGCATTAGATCTTTTGTGTCGCGGCTGCCACCTGGCACCAAGCCGACGCTTCACCGCAAGTCCTGGCCGTGGATCCAGAACGTCAAGTAGAACAGCTCGGACGCGCCGATCGGCACCGGGGTGATCTCGTTCAGCACGTTGCGGCTCTGAAACACGATGAGCCGATCGGCTCGAGGACTGACATGTCGGACGGGCGCCTCCGCGTCCAGCCCTGCGCGGAGAACGACAACCGCTTGGTCTGCCGCTTCCTCTGCGTCATCCTCGCCGTTGAAGCAGTAGACGCACGTGAGTTTGAAGCCGTTGTCCTTCTCCCCCGTGCCGCAGTCAAGGCGCAGCGGCTGGTGCTCGCCAGGCGCGAGCGCATGCAGCGCCGTGCAGTGTGCAAACTGCGCACACAGCCGCGCGCGCGCCGGCCGCTTGCGGTTCATCTCAAACGGCAGCGCGTGCAGGTTTTTGACTAGCTCCGCGAGTGCCGGGAAGTCGTCCGCGCAGTCGCTGGGCTCGATGAAGCGCAGCCGACCCGTGGCCGCTTTCGCGAGTCCATTCAACTGGACGTCTGCGCTCGTGACGGCCGGGAGCAGCGGCGTCTTCTTGGCCATGCGGCGCACGTCGTTGAGCAGCAGCGGGGCCCACTCGTCCCCCAAGAACTCGTCCAGCACGGCGATCCCCCCGCCGTCCGCACCCAGCAGCGCGTCCAGGAACTCGTCATCCAGCTGGTCCCACGTCGCCATGTCAGCGGTCGGGTCAGCGAGTGTCCGGTCGTCGTTGGCGAGCGTCACGTGCTTCTTGTAGTTGACGCGGTGCACCATGGCGAGCACCTCGCGGCCGAATGCTTCCTGGAGCACCTGCGGCAGCAGCATGCGCTCGGTGGCGGCGTCCATGACCTCTCCCTGCGCGGCGCCGCGCTTCTTGACGTTGGTCAGCACGCTCTCGGCCTTGGCCTGCACGCGCGGCATGAGTGCCACCAACTCGTGCGCGTACCACGGGTCCTCGAGCAGCGCCTGAAGGTTGCGCGGCGCGTGGCGCAGCTGCTCCGGCGGGATGCCCGGGTACACGAGTCGCTGGAACTCGCGCTCGACCAGCAGCTTGGCAAACACGCCGTCGTCCAGCACCACGTTCTCCCCGCGGCCGTTGACGCCGCGCGAGTTGCAGCCCTCCTTCAGCCGACGCAGCATGGATCGCCACCCCGCCCGCCCGTCGTCCTGGTTTTCGGGCTCGGCGTCGAGGCCGTCCGCGCCGCCGCCGTGCTTGTCCGTGTAAATCCCGCGTCCGGACGCTCGCTGCGCCAGGAAGCCCTTCTTGACGGCGCGCGCCTTGTCGCCGCCGCGCAGCGCCGCGAGCCTGGCTGCCGCCTTCCTGCCGTCCGCCGACTCGCGCGGCACGAGCTGCGCCAGCCGCTCGAAGCTCTCGGCGGCGCCCGCGACATCTCCCAGCGCCTCGCACGCCGCCGCCTTGCGCCAGAACGCCTGCACACACCGGGACGAGCACCGCGTGAGTCTAGAGGAGGGAGCACCGCGCGGGAGGCATTCGCGCCAGGCTCACGGACCTTGGGCCACGTCGGCGCGAGCAGCGCGGCGCGCTCCGCGTCCTGCAGCGCAGCGCGTGCGTCGTCCAGGTGCAGCAGCGTCGCCGACCGGTTGCCGAGCGCGAGCTGCCGGTCACACAGAGCACGGACGGGTGAGTCTCCGCTCGCCGTCCCAGCAGCGACCGCTTCGCGCGCACGTGGTCGTCTGGGTCGGCGTCCAGCGCCCGCGAGTACAGCGCACGCGCGGCCTCGAAGTCCCGCCGCTGGAAGGCCGCGTTGCCCTCGCGGCGCAGCGCCTCTGTCGGACCAGTCGTGGGGTCAGACGCCGCCACTCGGCCCTCCTCCCGCGCGAGACCCTGCAGCCAGCGCTCGCCTGCGTCCGCCGCCGCGTCCGCCACATCGAACGACCCGTCCGCGCCTGCCTCCACCACCACCGCCGTGTCCAGATCCCGTGCCATCGCCAGCCCGTCGACGCGACCGATCGGTCTCCGCCCTCCGTCCGCTCAAGCAATCTCGTTGAAGAAGCGAAAGTATTCCAAGATTCGATAGTCCAAGTCAGGTCGTTGGCGAAACTCATAAACAGCATAATGACAGAAGGGTTGTGGAGTTTGATCGGATACCGGTAACGATGTAGGGGGTACCTTATTTCGTAACCTTATACGTATCCCGAGTTGGAAAGTACCCCCAACATCCATTCACGGAGCGTAACTCGTACCCCCGTCGTTGCTGTATCATTGCAGAAGCAGCATGGCGACGAGCATGGCGACGACTCCGTCGGCGTCGGCGGCGGCGCTGCAGACGCGCGTGCGGCGGCTGCTGGGCTCGCGCGCGGAGATGGAGGCGTCCCGCGCGCTGCTGAGCACGCTGGTGGCAGCCGGGGACGGCGAGAGCGGCGGCGGTGGCGTGGGCCTGGAACTGTCGCCCGCGTCGGCAGCGACGGGGGCCGGCGGCGGGACGCTGGCCGAGCTGCGGCGCTCGCTGCGCGCGTCCCTAGAGAACAAGCAGCTGGCGCTGGCCGAGTCGGCGCTGGGCGGGCTGGGTGAGACGCTCGCGCGGCTCGAGGCGCTGCGCGCGCAGGTGGACGCGCTGGACGACAAGTGCGCGCGCGTGCAAAGCTTCCTCGAGACGACCAAGCGCGAGACGCAGCAGGTGCAGACCGAGGCCGCCGCGCTGGCCCACAAGACGTGCGTCTCCTCTACTTGCGGTCGCGTTTTCTCCTCCCCCGGTGCGCGTCGGTGGCACTGACGACCGTCGCGGGCAGTGAGCTGGTGCAGGGCGAGCTGGACGCGGCGCGCGCCTTTCTGGGGCGGTACCAGCTCTCGGAGGACGAGGTGGCGGCGCTGTACGCGCGTCCGGACGACGCCGAGCGGCGCGAGGAGGCCGATGACGGAGACATGGAGCGGCTCTTCGCGGCGCTCGAGCGCGTGCGGCAGGTCAAGGCCGACTGCAAGGCGCTTGTGGCCGCGGGCGACGTCAGCTGCGCGTGCGTGCGCTCTGTCTGCTGACGGGGAAGAGGAGACCGTTGAGCTTACTCGTCCTCGGTGCCTGGAGCAGGCTGGAGCTGCTGGACGCGGTGGGCCGGCACCAAGAGGTCGGCTTCGAGCGGCTGTACCAGTGGACGGCGGCCAAGTGCGCGCAGATGGACGAGCGCGAGCCCAGCAGCCACCTGCACCGCGCCATCGCGCTGCTGCGCGACCGCCCCGAGTTCTACAAGTGCGTCCACCTCTGCCTCCTGGTCCTGTCATCCGTGCTGACACTTTGCTGTCCGGCCACAGCTACTGCAAAGAGAGCCTGACGGGGGCGAGGCGCTCGCTGAACGTGCGGCGGTTCATCCTGGCGCTCACTCGCGGTGGCCCGAACGGCATCCCGCGGCCCATCGAGATGCACGCGCACGACCCGGTGCGCTACTGCGGCGACATGCTGGCGTGGGTGCACCAGGCCATCGCCACCGACTCGGAGTTCTTCCGCGTGCTCTTCGACGGCGACATGGAGCTCGTCGCGCTGGCCAGTCCGGAGGTGCAGGGCGAGGCGAGCGGCGCGCAAGAAGCCAACCACACGAGCGCGTCGATGGTGGGACGCGCGTTTGACGGCGTTGCGCGGCCGCTTGCGGTGCGTGTCGAGCAGACGCTGGCCGCTCCGCACGGACTCGTGATCGCCTACAAGCTCGTGCACCTGCTCGCCTTCTACGCACACACGTTCGACGCGCTCGTGCTCGGCTCGCCGCTCGCGCACGCGCTTGGCGAGTGCCGCGCCGCCGCGAACAGCGCGTTCCAGCACGAGCTGCGGCTGCTCGTGGACTCTATCGAGGCGTCCGCGGCCGCCTCACCCGCCGGGTACGACTACTCGGTGATGACGGCGGCGACGAGTCTCGGCGCGACCCACGCGACCCTGGACGTGGCCCAGCGGCTGTCGGCGCTGCTCGAGGTCGCGCAGAGCTCACCGCTGCCCGAGAGCGACAAGCACGCGGACCTCGCGCCGCTGCTGGATGCAGTGCTCGCGGCCGTCCTGCGTGTGTGCGAGCAGCAGTTCCCGTCGCGCGCGGCCGGGGAAAGCGACGCGCTGAGTGCCGACGCGCTCGTGTTCCGCATCAACAACGTGAGCTGCTTGCTGGCCGCGCTGGCGCGCTTCGACGCCGAGACGCGTGCCTGGCGGGAGCGGATGCAGCGCGACGTGGACGCGTGGCTGCGCGACCTGAGCGAGCGGCAGGCACAGCAGGTGCTCGAGCGCTGCGGCGTGGCGCCGCTGCTGCGGCGCATCCAGGCCTTCCTGTCGGACGAGCTGGCGCACGAGGCCTCGGCGGCGGCCTCGCCCGGCCTGGACGGCGCGACCGTTTCGCGCGCGCTCGCGGCCTTCTGCGCGGCGGCCGAGGCGCTCGCGTTCCCGTTGGAGGACCAGCTGTCGCAGCCGGCGCTGGGCGATCGCGCGCGGCAGCTCACGGCGCGCGCGCTGGCGGCCGCCTACGAGTTCGTGGTCGCCTTCGTGCGCGACGAGCGCCGCGGGTACGTCGTGGCGGCCGAGGCGGACGCGGCGGCCCCGGACGTCGTGGCGCTGCGCCACTCGGCCGAGCAGATGCGCACCGTGCTGGAGCTGGACGCCGCATCGTAGAGCCGCCAGCGGAGGCGGGACCGCTGCAGCCAGCGACTGAGCGCCGCCGCCGCGCTGCGGTCGGGCGATCCCATTATGTCATGATTCATGGTGATTGATGATAGCGGTTCGCCGCCGCTCAACACAATGCTCAACACAATGGTAATCATCGTAAAACAAGTACATGTGCAGTATTTTACTGTTTAGCGTCGGATGAGGCACTGATAGAAATTGTTTTGGTGGATGCGCGAAAATTCCGATGGTGGAGGGGTACGCCGCGTAACCCATGTCAAACCCCATGGCGCAAACGCAGCATTTTTCTCTTCCATTGGTCAAAATCACGTAAATTTCCATATTTTCCGCTAATCACGACGCGTAAATTTGGCGACGCACGCACCTCCCAGGCTCATTCCCCAAGAGACCACCAACCAAGCGGCGGGACCGATGGCGGCCATGGCGACGACGGCGGAGGCGTTGCTGCTGGACATGGACGGCGTGCTGGCCGAGGTGTCGCGCTCGTACCGTCAGGCGATCCTGGAGACGGCGCGCGCGTTCGGCGCCGAGGTGACGGCCGCGGACGTGGACCGCGAGAAGCTGGCGGGCAACGCCAACAACGACTGGCAGCTCACGCAGCGGCTGATCGTGGCCTCGGGCGCGGCCGCGCCGGCGCTGGCCGAGGTCACGCGCGTGTTCGAGGACTTCTACCAGGGCACGGACGGCAAGCCGGGCCTGTGCGAGCTCGAGACGCTGCTGGTGCCCAAGGGGCTGCTGGAGGAGCTCGGCCGGCGCCTGCCCAAGGGCATGGCCATCGTCACGGGCCGCCCGCGCGCCGACTGCGCCAAGTTCCTGGCCGCGCACGGGTGCGTCGTGCTTGCTGCTGGTACTGGTATCTGCTGTGTTGCGGCGGAGGTCTGACGCGTGCTGGGGACAGCCTCACGCACCTGTTCCCGGTTCAGATCTGCATGGAGGACTGTTCGCCCAAGCCGTCGCCCGAGCCCATTCTGCTGGCGCTCAAGGGCCTGGGGGTCGCGGACGCCGCGCGCGCCATCATGGTGGGCGACACGGTGGACGACGTGGCGGCGGCGGTCTCGGCCGGTGCCCAGGTGGTCGGTGTGCTGACTCCTCAGGAGTTCGCCAAGGCGGTCGTGACCCAGAAACCGTCCGTGGTGGCTGACGCGCTGCGGGCGGCGGGTGCCAGCGTCGTCCTTGATCCCGGCCTCGCGCACCTGCTCGACCTCGTCCCTGTTCCCAGCGTCGGTGGCAGCGCCATCACCAGCGTCGCCAGTCGACAGGCCAACATTTCGCGCGTGACCAAGGAGACGTCTATCAGCGTCAAACTCACGCTCGACGGCACCGGCAAGTCCAAGGTGCGGCTGTCTGTTTCGATGCTTTGCTGCTGTGGCTGAGAAGGCACTAATGGAACCGACAGGTGAGCTCGGGCATCGGCTTCCTGGACCACATGCTCACGGCGCTGGCGAAGCACAGCCGCTTCGACCTGGAGCTGGACTGTAAGGGCGACACGTGGATCGACGACCACCACACGACCGAGGACTGCGCGCTGACGCTCGGCGAGGCCTTCGACAAGGTGCGAGACCCTGCACCTCACAGCGCGGTGGCGCATACTGACCAAGTGACGGTGCTGTGCCCGTCTCCAGGCGCTCGGAGACCGCGCCGGCATCGCACGCTTCGCGTCGGCGTGCGTTCCGCTGGACGAGGCGCTCTCTCGCGCGGTCGTAGACATCTCGAGCCGCGCGCACAGCGAGATCAACCTGCAGCTGGTCCGCCCGGCGGTCGGCGAGCTGTCGTGCGAGATGATCACGCACTTCTTCGAGTCGTTCGCGAGTGCCGCGCGGCTCACGCTGCACGTGGACGTGCTGCGCGGCCGTAACGACCACCACCGCGCCGAGGCCTCGTTCAAGGCGCTCGCCGTCGCTCTGCGCGGCGCCGTCAGCCGCGACGCCACCGCCGGCGTGCCCAGCACCAAGGGCGTGCTCGCCTAGACGGTCGGACTCGCGTAGCAGCGCTTTGGAGAGGGGGAGGCAGCGCACAGCAATAATCCGATACTCAACGAAGCTGATGCGGTTGGAACATATTGCATTGCATCCATTGTCGATGTGGGGGAGTAAGCAGAGAGGGAACGTGTTGATGTGTGCCCATGTCCAAGTCAACAATAGCGGGTTGAGATGGGTTCAGGTGCAAATGTCAGGCATGGACTTTACCGAGAGTGGTGATGGTGATGCCGCTGCAACCAGACCACACCCGCAATTATTGATTGAGTGTGCGACCAGATCGATGCAATTCGGATCCTCGGGGCGAGCGTTTTCGTCGGAATTGTACTAAAATGACGGCTCGTTTTGCTGGCTCGAGTGGGGCACCACCCCTGCTCAATGAGGCGGGGG
>JAADYH010000748.1:0-14890 GCA_023338125.1 Phytopythium aichiense | reverse complement strand
GCGCGTGCGCATTCGGCCACCGCCAAAGGATGACGGAGGGGTCGAAACCGGTTCTGCTTGCATTGCGCAGCCGCAGACGCGCTTCTGACGCCGCACGGGCTGCCATCCATCCGCCCACGAGCCGCAAGCGACGGCAGCGAGCCCGGCAGGCTGTGATACAGTGCATACACGTCCAAAGTATGACGCGAGGGCCATGGATGCATGACTCGGCTGCGGTCATACCACTGAGGCGCCTTGAGTCTGCTCAGCCACACAAGCCAACGTGACCTTACTTCTCGGGTCGTCTCAAATTCTTGAGCGCCTTGTTCGATTGCGAGTCCTGACGAATCACGACTGAGCCCACTGTGCTGCCACTGTTGGCGGGTAAAGGGCCGAACTCGATCGAGCTGATGCTGAGCTCGCGCAGCGATGACGATACGGCATTCTTCCCAGGAGGCTTGACGCTCAAGTCGATGTACTTCTTCGGAAACCTCTTCGTATCCGCGAGCGCGCGAACCAGTACACTCGTGTCGTGCAAGCGCGCTGACGCGTACTCTGTGATCACCTTCTCGTTCTGCTGCAATACGTAGACAAGGATAAGCAGGTATAACCCACCAAACACGAGACCCGCCGTGCCAAGGTTCTTGGGCACGATGAGCGAGACGCTGTACGTCTTATTGCTGCCAAGCAATTCAAGAAACTCCTCGCCGTCAGAAGCGGAGGAGAATGCTGTCGGCCGCGCGTTCTGGAAGAGGAAGAAGAACCCGGCCGTGTAAGTGGTCTGCAGCGAGTTCTCCATGAACAAGTTGTTGAGCTCACTGGTGATGATACTGCGCTCCATTCGACCGGAACAGTTGTCCGCCGTCAGCACATCCGACCATTTGTAGGCATCAAAGTTTTGAGGCCGCAGGATCTCGTACTCGACTCTCGCTCCAGTGGTGTACCGCGTCACGAGTGGGCGTCCACGGGCGAGGTTCTCCTGCAAGTCGAAGCTGGACCCAAAGTCGATCATTGGCGTGTTGTTGTGTCCCACTAGGAGAGCTTTGTTCATGTAGCTCGTTGGGTCGTAGTAGTTGCGGAAGCTCAGACCGAGACAGGATTCAGCGCGGCACTCGGCATTGTTAGCCTCCGCAAGATCTTCGAGCTCGAACGTCAGGTATCCCATCGTCACTCGGTGGTACTCCCGCGGGTTGCGCAGGATGGCTTTGCGGAGCTTTGGGTCAGGTGACTCGAGCAGCTCGAGTGAGTCTCCTTCGATGCGCCTTCCGAATCCTGCGAGCCACATCGACGTGTTTCTCGTTTCGCCGGTGCAGCCGAATCCCCCGTTGTCACTGCAGTCGCCGTACGCGACCACCTTCGGCTCAGATGCCAAGCCACGGTTCTGCACACCGCACGAGCGAGGTCCGCACTCGTTGGAGACATCAATCTGGTACTCGACGTCGCCCGTTCCAGACCACTGCGTGGCCTGCTCGACCAGCTCGCCGTTCACTTCCGCGAGCTCGCGATGCCACGAGCTGTTGGTAAGAGGGATGTTCAGAGAGACCGACGAGAACTGGACGTTCTCAGTGAGGTTGAACGTCGCGTACTCGACGTCGATCTCGGACACGATCGCATTCAGCACCACTTGCCACGCGGGCAGGCTTGTAAAGTAGTTGCGCACGTACAGCTCCAAGTCATCAATGTCCGGATCGGTGGTCGCGTTCGCCGCCGCGTAAGCGATCGTGTCAAGCTTGAGCTGACCTAGCGCGGCACTGTTGGGTCCGCTCTCACTGACGTCGACGGACAAAGCTGCATCAGCGTACAAGTACACTGCACGGGTGAAGAGCGACTGGATGAGCGTGGCTTCAGCAGCAGTGAAAGAGCGATTCGCGGACGCACTCCCAGACGTCGCCGACGAGCGGAGGACGGCGTACACGTCCACAGGATCGACGCCGTCTGAAAGCACAGAGAGCTGCCAGTCGTTTGTCATGAAATCGTACGCGACGTTGGTGTACTCGTTCCCACGCTGGCCGTCACGGATGCTGCAACTGCGCACTTGGTTTCTGGGTGGAAGCATCACACGACGTAGAATTGTATCAGCTGTGCTGGTTTGTGTGGCAATGACGTCGAGGAAATCGATTTCGACGTCGCTCCACATGGACGCGCTGCCAACTTGGAAGTCGCTGGATGCGCTGCCCACTTCGATATTGCTAGCCTCGCTGCCAACTTGAAAGTCGACCCACGTGGATGCGTTGTCGACGAGCATGGAGTGCTTGCCGAGATCTTCGGGACCGACGGCCAAAATGTAATTTACAGAATCGAATTGCGCTGTGAGGCTTGTGAACGGAAGTCCAACTGCGAACGGGATCGCTTTGAGTAACAGTGAGCGAAGGCGGCGAGGCTCGTTCGTGCGAATGCGGCTTGGAACGAATGCAACAACGACAATGAGTCCCAGTGAGCTGCCAACCCACATTGAGAGGGCACTGCGGACGGGGCTGAGGAGCTTGTCAATGTAATCAGCATAGTAAACCACGTAGTCAATACTGTACATCTTGGCGTCGAACTTGATGTGCTCGTGCGGTGTCATCAAGTACCCGCACCAAGCGCACATGAACAGGACGAAACCCACTGCAGTCACCCTAACCTTGCCCATGCGGAATGACAGCATCAGTTCCGAGTCTTCACCTGCGACTTGAAGCGGGACATCGGCCGGCTTGAGGCCACCGAGCTGAGTCGGATCCAAGGCTTTGGGGACCACCACAGCGCCGCCCGATTTTTGCTGCAGCTCGGTCGCATGGACTGCGGCGTCGACGTCTCGGTTCATCGCTCCTTCCTCCACGAATGTCGACTTCTTGGTCACGCGGAGAATCTTGGACTGAGGCCGCGACTGCCAACGACTTCGAGCCACCGCTTGCTCCGGACAGTCGCGACTGGTCCGATTGCAGCAGCGACTGGTCGGAGGGCGACTCATGCTGGGAAGAGATCTTCTGCAATGAAAGGATCTCGGCCTAGCGATCATCTGAGCGAACACTGCAGACATGACTTTCGGCTTGGTCTTGCCGGCTCATCAAAGCCGAGTTGAAGGGGGCCATGACGGCCTGGATGACCATGACCTGGTTGACGCCCATCTTGAAGTGCACAAAGACGGCGATGGCGCCACCGATCATGGTCTGCTTGATGAACTCGGCTGCCTTGGCCGACTCGTGCGCCACGTACGACGTCTTGGTCAGATCGTCGAGGTTGGGCGCCTGGTCGAACGGCGACTTGGCGCCCGGCACGTAGATGACGCGCCGGTTGTTCTTGGCCGCCACCACGTTCTTGACGTTCACGGCCGCGCCGAGTGACACGAGCTGCGCCACGGCGAAGGCCGCGCGCGCCAGGAAGAGCGTCTCCTCGTTCTCAAAGTCCACCTTGTTCATCAGGAAGAGCAGCGGCAGCATGATGAACATGCGGTGCGGGGGCGTCCAGGAGCGAGCGGACGAGTGAACGAAGGAAGGCGCCGCCTTTTGCTGGTCGGGGCATCTTCTTGGTGTTGAAGGCCGAACGGGCGAGCGAAAGACGTGTGGACCACAATAACGCTCGAAATGTGACACTCACCGGAACTTGAAAGACCATAGACCTCTCACAATAAATGCGTTTTGCCCGAACCGCGCATTTCTGGTCTAAACGAACTGCTGCACCTGCCTGCCTGACATGCAGGCGCAAGCGCAGAACACAATATCTTGTTTTCAGTAAAGACCTTCCATCTCTGACCAAGAAAGTGACATGTTGATATCATTTTTTGCAGGTTTTAGCCTGCAGGGAGAACGATCCCAGACGACAGTCAGATCGACGCCAAGAAGCAGCAAGATCCCTGTCATGAGCGCTCATCTGGACGCCCTGGAGCGCGAGGCGCAGGCCCTACGCGCCGCCGTCGAGGGCCAGCGGCTCGCCGAGGCTAAGACGCTCCTTTCCAAGCTCAAGGTACGTTCGTAGCGTCCCTCCCGCTGCCACGGCGACGAGGGAAGAAGTGGAACTCAGGGCGGTCGCTTACGCTGCGTATCTTGCTGCAGATCGCGCTGACGGAGCTGCCGTCGCTGCCTCCGTGCGGCACCGAGTCCCCCACGGCGTCCCGGGAACGTGCTGTCGCCTGTAAGTCTCGCGGTTACGCGCGAGGAGCCCCCTCGAGCGCTGCGCTGACGGTATCTTTGGCGTCAATGTGCCCGACCAGGCCACGTGCTGGAGAGCGCGACGCTGCTGAGCATCGCCGGAGAGGACCTGGCCGCCTTCCAGCGCAGCGTGGCGCAGCTCAAGCCGTACTACGCGGGCGCGGCGGCCCCCTCACCGCTGCACTACCCGATCCTGGGCACGCGGCTGCTGCAGCTGCTGGTGGAGAACCGCATGGCCGAGTTCCACAACGAGGTGCGCGCACGGGAACGCCTCCACCGCCGTGGCTGCTGCTTGTCTGACGCCTGCGGACTGTGTGCTGTGTCGTCAGCTGGAGCTGCTGCCGGAGCAGAGCCGCCAGGACGCGCACATCGCGTTCCCCATCAAGCTGGAGCAGTACCTGATGGAGGGCACGTACAACAAGGTGCTCGAGGCGCGCGCGGCCGTGCCGAGCCCGCTGTTCCAGTTCTTCCTCGGTAAGCTCGTGCTGACGGTGCGCGCCAACATCGCTGACTGCGCCGAGCTCGCGTACCAGTGCCTCGAGCTCGCGGACGCGCAGAAGATGCTGCTGTTCGCCTCGCCCGCCGAGCTCAGCGCCTACATCCAGGCGCACAAGCCCGAGTGGGCCGTGCGCGAGGGCCGCGTGTGGTTCAAGGCGCCTGAGAAGTCGCTCGGCGCGACAGACATCCCGTCGCTGCGCCTCGTGGGCGAGACGCTCTCGTACGCCACGGAGCTGGACCGCATCGTCTAGCCGCCCCGCCGCCGCCGCAGTCTCCGCCGTGGAAGCGCTAGCATGGGAAATACACTCGCGACGTGTATTACATTTAAATCTGGCCACGGAGCTCGGGGCTTGAACCCGCGCCATTGAACACCAACTGCAGCCCTGACCCTCAACGCACTCGCACCACCACCACCACCACCGTCGTCACTACTGTAGAAATGCCACTGACCTCGTCCTCCAGCGCGGACATCACCGGCCGCCGCTGCTGTAGATCTTGATCCGCTTCTTGGCCTGGTCGCCGTGCGCGCCGGCCACCTTGTCGAGCCAGATGAGCGTCTTCTCGGGCAGTGTGGCGCGCACCTCCCAGACGGCCTGCGGCTGGTTGAGCCACTGGATCAGATAAATAACCTCCTTCCTGTTGGTCGTCACGTTCTCCACCACCCGCCGCTCCACGAACTTGTCGATCTGGTAGTGGCACGCGCGCTTGGAGCGCTCGCGGTCGCGGAAGAACTCAATCAGCCGCTGCGGGATGTTGCTCTCCGGCTCCCACGTCAGCTCGTCGTAGCCGTCCCACTTGACCAGGTACAGGTCCGCCTCCTTGGTGCGCCGCTTGCCCGTGTTGGTGAACAGCGTGCGACCCTCCTTGACCATCAGGATCGACTCGACGATGTACACGTCCTCTTCGTTCAGGTCGAACAGGTCCTTCTCTTCGTCCGTCGACGACTCGCCGTCCGCAGCCTCGTTCTCCTCCTCCTCCTCGCTCTCCTCGCGCTTCTTCTCCTCGACGTCAACGCTGTCGCTGTCGCTGTCGCTGTCCTCGTCCTCTTCCTCGTCGTCTTCCTCCTCCTCCTCTGAGTCCAGCACGATCGCGTTCCGCGGGGACGAGCCAGGGTACTTGACCGCCTTCTTCGAACTCGACGCCTTGTCCTCGTACGACAGGTACTGATCGCTCGAGCCCTTCGACAAGAGCTCCTCCTCTTTCATCTTGGCCACCACTCGCTGCAGCTGATCCGTCGCCGACATGCTCGATGCACCCGGAGCGCTCGTGGACGGCGAAACCCCGTTGGACCTCCGCTTAGGCTGCTTAGCCGCGCCGCCTGGACGCACACTCGGCTCGAACTCGGCCTCTCCCTCGCCGGCCTCGTCCTCGGCCGAGTCCGAGTACCCGTCCGCGTACTCGGGCTCTTCATCGCTGGCCTGGCCCTTGTGCTCCTCCTCGTCGCTCTCGTCGATCGCGCGGCGCTTGCGAGGAGCTGGGGGAGCCGTGCGCTGCCGAGCGACCTCTCGGATCTTCTTCTTGCGCTCCGCACGCAGTCGGTCGTCCAGCGTCTCCTCCTTGGTCTTCTGCGAGCTCAGCGGCTTCTTCCCGTTCGTCTTCTTGTTCCGGACGCCGCCTTCGCGCGTCCGCAGTCGCGCCACCAGCTGCAGTAGCTCGCGCGACGCTGGCAGGTTCTTGGCCTGATCCCGCTCCAGCCACCGCACCAGCTCCGTGTACTTAGTGGTGCCCAAAGCGAGGTGCTCGAGCCCCGGCAGCTGGCGCAGCTTGGCCAAAAGCGGCGGTGTCGTGTCCGGCGTGAGGAACGAGTTGGCGGCCGACGAGGGGCTGCTCCTGGGCGACGCCAGCGTCTTCGCAACCGCCTTGACGTCAGGCTTGGCCTCTGCTTTGGCCGGCCGCTTCCGTCGCTTGAGCCCCTGCGCGTCCGCCGTGGCGGCCTTGGTCTTCCCGCTCTTCTTGATCTCCGTGGCCTTGTCAGGCTTTCTGTCCGCCGCCTTGCCGCTCTCCTGCGCCTGCTGCTTCTTGGCCTTCCGCCGCCGCTTGTCCTCCTTCTGCTGCAGCTTGAGCCTGCGCGCCTCAAACACGGCCGTGAGCGCGCGCCAGCTGTCGATCGCCGCCGCGGGCGACGCCTTGGCCCCCGCCAGAGCCAGCCCCGCGGGCAGCGCGCGCTCCGCCGGCGGCAGCAGCACCGCCAGCGCGTGGTCCATGCCCGCGTTCATATCGGCGTACTGCTGCTGCACGCGCGCCAGCGGCGTGGCCGCCACCTCCGCCATGTTCAGCGTCGGTCCGAGACGCCCAGAGGCGCTCACAACCGCCGCCAGAAACGCCCTCAGACGCAGGCGGTCGATCGGCCGCCTTCCCTCCGCTCGCTTGGCCTCGTTCCGTTCGGCCGTCGGACTGATTGTGGGAAGCTTGGAGACCAAAACCAGACACCTTATTTCAGGCACAAATCCGAGTCTCAGGAGACATTTCGTCCGAATATAACGATCAAAACATGGTTTCGGGGTCAACATGTCCTAGTTTATGGCAGAGTTAGACCTGATTTTGGGTGTGGAACTGGCGGTTGATTCGAACGGGAAGTGGAATGGGAGAACGCGGCCACAGTGTGCTGCCCGTGGACCGCAATGGAGATGCAAACGCACGGGTCGCGCACTCGTGTTGACCGCAAGACGCAGAACTACCCTCCTACACCCAGTTGAGCTGCGCTGGGCCGGCACAAGCCGCCCTGGAGCGCGCGCAACCGCTGGTCATGCAGGGGAGGCAGGCGCTCAGGCCTTGCCGGTGTGGATGCGGCAGATCTTGCCGTCCGCGTCGAAGGAGAAGGTCGACTTGACCGAGATGGGGATGTAGAAGATCTTGACGACGCCGCGCACGACGACGTGCTGGTCGTCGCCGTCCTCGATGGCCGGCGGCTGCCAGACGCCCTCGATCTTGGTCTTCTCCAGGTACACGAGGAACTCGGCGCGGCCGTTGTAGGACCCGTCGCGCTGGCTGTAGAAGGAGACGTCGTCGCTCACGAGCTCCAGCGTCTCCTTGGTGCGCTTCTCCAGCCGCAGCGCCACGTACTGCCGCACCGTGTCCACGTGCTCCTGCCCGACGACCACTGGCGTGGCCACGCCCATTGCTGCTGCTGTATGTGGCTTGAGTGACTTGGAGGTGCGGAGCGCGCGGCGGATCGGAGAATGACCGCCCGCAGCCGCCGACCCGCCGCTTGCAGTCGCGGCGTCCAGGCGAGAAGCGCGGGAGGAGGTGCACCGTGCTCGGCTGCCGGCTTCCCCATCAACGTTGCGCTTGAAGTTGAGCCTGCGCGCGCTTTACGCCCCGGCATCACGCGCGCTGTTCGCCATCGACGTCAGCCGGTGGCGGACTAAGCACCCGCAAGGAGGGAAGAGCCTCTTGAGGAGGAGGAGCATCAGCCTCAACACGAGTCGTCACGAGGAGGAGCGGCTGATACGCCAAGCGGCCGCGTCATTAGCGTCCTGAGAGGCGCACGAAGGCGTCGCCGAGGCCAGGAGCTCACGAGGAGGCAGCAGTATACGCTGTCATCCGCGCAGGTATACACATGGTGGCTGCCCGAAGAGACAGCCGCTTCGCCAGAAGCATTCAGCACGTCACTCTGTCGGGAGAGGTCGCGTATAGCGTATACTACTACACACACGTCACCTCCTGATCCCGACTCCGGACCCACAACGCACCAAGAGATGCCGCCGACGATGGCGACGGCGAGACACGAGCCGCTGCCTCGGCTGCAGCTGCAGGGCGTGGACGGCGTGGACCTGGAGGGCGTGGCGGACCTGGAGGAGGTGGTGGACCTGGAGGACGCGACGTCCGACTCGGGCGCGTCCACGGCGTCCAGCGGCAGCGGCGACCTGCACCGCAAGCGGAGGAGCGACGGGCTCGCGGCCAAGCTCGAGCAGCAGGCGGCACGCGACGCGCTGCACGAACAGCTCGACCACCATCTCACCTCGTGCGTCGGCTGGTCTACGTTGTCGCTGCGGCAGTCGACTCACTCGTCCTCCTCACTTACTGCTGCGCAGAGACTTCCGCTCGTTCGTCAACACGTGCATCGCATTCCTCGGCTCGGGCGTGCTCGGACTCCCCTTCGCGTTCAAGAAGTGCGGCCTCCTGGTGCGTACGCCCGCTTGCTCGCCCTGCTCCGTGGCGTGTACTCACGCCGCCCGCAGCTCGGCCTCGTGACGCTCGTGGGCGTGGCGGCTGTCAGCGTGTACGCGATGCTGCTCATCGTGCGGTGCAAGTACCGGCTCAAGCGCGAGGGGCGAGTCGTCAAGACGTACGGAGACATCGGCCGGTTCGCCATGGGCGGCGTCGGCGCCGCGCTCGTCAACTCGGCCATCGTGATCTCGCAGACGGGCTTCTGTATCGCCTGTACGTCTCTCTTGGCGTCGCCCGAGCCGTGCTATAGAGAGGCTAGCGCTGACCCTTGTTGCATCCATTGACAGATCTCATCTTCATCGCGTCGAACGTGAACAAGTTCCTGGGCATCTCCAAGGAGGTGGTCATCTCGATCTGCATCCCACCGCTCATCGGCTTCTCGCTGCTCAAGCACATGAAGGAGCTCGCGATGGTGGCGCTCGTGGCAGACGTCATGAACATCCTCGGCCTCGCGATCGTGCTGCAGACGGACCTGACGTACATGCCGCTGGACCACGACCGCATCGAAGTCTTCGGCGTGCTCTCGAGCGTGCCCTTCTTCTTTGGCGTCGCGAGCTACTGCTTCGAGGGCGTCGGCATGGTACTGCCGCTCGAGAACTCGATGCTGCACAAGGACAACTTCACGCCCATCCTGCTCGCGACCGTCGGCATCATCACCACGCTGTACGCGGCGTTCGGCGTCTGCGGGTACTTGGCGTTCGGCGACGCGACCGAGGACGTCATCACGCTCAACTTCGAGGGCTCCAGCAGCATGGCAATGGCCGTCAAGCTGTGTCTTTGTATCGGGCTCTTCTTCACGTACCCTGTCATGCTCTATCCGGTGTTCGAGGTGCTCCTGCCGACGCTGTCGTCCGGGTCGGCGGAGGGCGGCAGCTCGAGGACGAGCGAGGTCAAGTCGGCGCTGCTCCGGTCCGCCATCGTGCTGCTCACGGGCGTCCTCGCCGCCGGCATACCGAGTACGTTGCACTGTTGACTGTCATGTCAGGAGTCCGCGTTCTCACCGCGCATTGGCAGGCTTCGGCGGCTTCATCTCGTTCATCGGCTCGACGTGCTGCTCGCTGCTCGCCTTCATCCTGCCCGCGAGCTTCTACCTGCGGCTCTTCCCCGCCGAGCCGCCCTCGCTGCGAGCCCACCTGCACAAACTGCTGCTCTACGCCATGATCCTGCTGGGCGTCGCCGCGCTCGTCGTCGGCGTCTACGAGGCCGCCGCCAGCGCCATGGACTGAGAGGAGACGGACTGAGCCCATGGTCGGGCCTGAAGCGCTCGACTAGCGAGACTCCCTCGGGACAGTGACGTCATGTAGTGACTTGTGACGCGCATCAAACACGCGCAACGTTTGGTCTCCGGACCAGACGGACGCACTTCTTCCTCCTCCCCCCCTCCAGTTCTCCCAGTGCCCCGCGCCAATCCACCGACGGCGACAGTATGGGCCACTCGGTCGAGGAGACGGCGCTGCTCCCGCGGCCGGTGGCTGTCGCCGGCGGAGGCTCCGTCCAGACGGACGGCAAGCAGGCCGCGGACCCCGACACGCTCGCGTCGTATGACCGTCGCTTGCTGGCTCGAGCGCGCTGGGATGACGCACTGACATCGGTGCCTCTGTCGGCAACTCGGACAGCGACGGCAAGACGTTCGTGAGCGCGGTCGTGGCGTTCCTGGGCACGGGCGTGCTCGGCTTCTCCAGCGCCTTCATGAAGACCGGCGTGCTGGTGCGGACGCCTCTTCCCTGACGCGGTGCGTGTGCGCTCCGCCCTCGCCTGACGAGCTGTGTGGCGTCCTGCAGCTCGGAGTGGCGCTGCTGGTGCTCGTAGGCGCGCTCAGCGCCTTCTGCATGCTGCTGCTGGTCGACTGCAAGTACCAGCTGCAGCGGCGGGGTGTCGCGGCGTCCACCTACGGCGACATCGGGCGGCACGCGCTCGGGGCGGGCGGCCAGCGGCTCGTCGAGGTCGCGCTCGTGCTCGCCCAGGCGGGCTTCGGCGTCGGCTGTGCGTCTTCTCTTGGTAACATCCCACCGCTACTGGATGCTCACGACTGACAACTCGATGCCCGGCCAGTCCTCATCTTCATCGCGACCAACGTGCACTCGTACTTCGGCGTCTCGCGTGCCGTCGTCATCGCCTGGAGCGTGCCAGTGCTCGTGGTCTTTGCGTTCATTAAGCACGTGAGCCAGCTCGCGTACGTGGCGCTAGCCGCGAGCGTCATGAACCTCTGCGGGCTCGTGATCGTCTACGCCACGGACCTGTCGCTCATGTCGAGCAGCACCCCGAGCGACAGCGACAGCGGGGACGAGTCGTCGCTGCTGGCGCTCAATTGGGTGGGGACACTCGCGTACGCTCCTTTCTTCTTCGGCGTTGCCACATATTGTTTCTCCGGCATCGGCATGGTGCTGCCGCTCGAGAACGCCATGCGCCACAAGAGCCACTTCCGCGGCATCCTCGTGGGTGTCGTGGTGCTCGTCGGCTTCATCTACGCGAGCTTCGGCATCTGCGGGTACCTCGCATTCGGAGACGACACGCAGGACGTGCTGCTGCTCAACCTGCGCGGCCTGACGCCACTCGCGTCCGCCGTTGACCTGCTCTTCTGCGCGTCCGTCTTCTTCGGCTACCCCATCATGCTCTTCCCAGTGTTCGACGCCGTGCAGCACAAGGTCGTGCCCGAGTCGCAAGACGGACGCACCGACTGCTCGAGAGAGGTGGGTTTGCCGCACATGCGAATGATTGAGATGCGACTATACTATACGTGGCGCTAACACCGTCATGGTCATCGTGCAGACCCGCATCGCCGTCTTCCGCGCGTCTGTCGTGGGCATCACGGCCATCATCGCCGCCGCTGTCCCGAGTACGACAACTAGCGACCCTTTCCTGCTACTCCAGCATCACTCTGACCTTCTTGCCATGCCACTCTGACTCCAGACTTCGCGCCGTTCATCTCGTTCGTGGGCTCAACCTGCTGCTCGCTGCTCGGGTTCGTGCTTCCCGTGGTCTTTTACCTCCGCCTCGTGTCCACAGAGTCGCCGGCTCCTTCGGCTTTGTCGCCGCTCCCGTCGCTCGTTCCCGAGCCAAAGCCGTTGTCAGCCGCTCGCCGCCGCCTGCTGGTCGGCGTTATGGTCTTCGGCGTCCTCGCGCTCGTCGCCGGCGTCGCCAACGCAGTTGACAACCTGTTTTGACGCCTCGAGTGCTACAGAAACCACGCTTCTCGCCACGGATCCACAGACTTTTGCAACTTTAAGGCGTGAATGGACAGTCAGCCACTCTACTTCTATCTCATGACTGGTGTGCGCGATGCTCAGTCTTCTGAAGACGCCGACGGCGCGGCGAACGGTGGAGGACTTGCGCGCACAACAAGCCGGTCTCGAGTCGCCGCGTCCACCTCGACGTACTTGAGGAACTGGATGCCGAACGAGCCCTCGCCCTGTGTCTTGGAGCGCAGCAGCGTCGCGTACCCGACCATGTACACCAGCGGAACGTGCGCGTGCACCACCGAGCGGCCAGCGCGCGCGACCTGCGCCTCGCCCTCCTCGCCTGGCCCGTTGACAACAGCTCCGACCTCCTGGACGTGCGCGCGCCGCTGCGACGTCAAGTCGGACAGCACGTCGCCAACGCAACGATCGGGAGCTCGCACCTCGAGCTTCATCATGGGCTCGAGCACCACGGGTGAGGCGTCTCGCAGCGCCTTCTTGAACGCGAGCGCCGCGGCAACGCGGAAGGCGTTGGCGCTCGAGTCGGCATCCCACTCGCAGTCGCTCTCGTCCACGCTCACCTTGACGTACGCGACGCGGTTGGACGTGAGCACGCCGCGGCTCATGGACGAGCGCAGGCCCTCCTCGATCGCGAGCGCGAACGCGTGCGGCATTTTCTTCGCGCCGAGGTTCTTCCACTCGACGACGTTGTTCACAGCGCGGTCGCCCTCGCCGTCCTCGTCCTCGACAGTCACTTCGTTGCCTTCCTGGTCCAGCAGAGGCTCGAGCGCCACCGTGAGCTTGGCGAACTGCCGGTCAGTGCCCAGCATAACGTCGTGCGTGTACGAGACACTGACGCCCGAGGACGCGCTCTCGAGGTACGCGACGCGCATGGCCCCGATTGTCGGGTCGAGCTTGTACTCGGCGCGCAGGCGCTCCTTGATGATGTCGAGGTGGAGCTCGCCCATGCCCGACATGAGCGTCTGGCCCGTCTCCTCGTCGACCGTCACGACGAAGCTCGGGTCCTCACGCTGCAGGTGGAACAGCGCGTCGTCCAGGTCCTTCTGCTTGGCCGACGACTCGGCTTCGATCGAGCACGTGAAGACGGGCTTGGGGATCTGCACGCCAGGCAGCAGCACGTACTCGTTCGCGTTGTGGTCCTTGGACGCGACGATCGTGTCGCCCGTGAACGTGTTCTTGAGTCCGACGGCGGCGCCGATGTTGCCCGCCGAGATCTCCGCCACCTCGTCCGAGTCGTCGGCGGCCACCAGCATGAGCCGCGTGATGCGCTCCTTCTGCTGGCGACTCGTGTTGAAGAGCTGCGCCTTGGCGTGCAGCACACCCGAGTACACGCGGAAGAAGACGACGAGGCCGCGTTGCCGGTCGTGCTTGACCTTGAACGCGAGCGCGAGTAGCGGCTCGTCGGGCGACGCGCGGCGCTCGACCACGGCGTGAGGCGCGTGGGGAGTCGCCGCGTCCGCCTTCTTGTCCTTCTTGACCAGGTGCGCCTCGAAGGGCGACATGTCCAGCGGGGACGGCAGGTAGTCGACGACCGCGTCCAGCAGCGGCTGCACACCCTTGTTCTTGAGCGCGCTGCCGCACAGCGTGACGACCGCCTCGCGGCTGTGCTTGATGGTGATGCGGCGAAGCGCTGCCTTGAGCGTGTCGCTGTCGACCGGCTCCTCCATGAGGAAGAGCTCGCCCAGCTCGTCGTCGAAGTTGGACGCGCGCTCGATCAGCTCCTGCCGCGCGCTGGCGGCTGCCGCGTGCATGTCGGCCATCTTACCGCTCGCAGCGGGCAGCACGGGCAGGCGCTGCACCTCCTTGCCGTCCTTGTCGAGCCACCTCACGAGCTGCATGTCGACGACGTCCAGCACGCCGTCGAAGTCCGACTCTTCGCCCACTGGCAGCTGCACGCGCAGCGTCTCAACCTGGAAGCGCGCCTCGATGGATGCGCAGGCGCGCGCGAAGCTGGCGCCTTCGCGGTCCAGCTTGTTGACGAAGGCGATGCGCGGCACGCGGTAGCGGTCCGCCTGCTCCCAGACCGTCTCAGTCTGCGCCTCAACGCCCGCGACGCCGTCCAGCACGGCCACGGCGCCGTCCAGCACGCGCACGGCGCGCTCGACCTCGACCGTGAAGTCGACGTGGCCGGGCGTGTCGATGAGGTTCACGTGGTGGTCGCGCCACGGGAAGCTGATGGCCGCCGCGCCGATAGTGATGCCGCGCTCGCGCTCCTGCGGCATGAAGTCCATGGTCGCGTCGCCATCGTGCACCTCGCCCATGCGGCGGATGGCGCCAGAGTAGAAGAGCATGCGCTCCGTCGTTGTCGTCTTGCCCGCGTCGATGTGCGCCAGAATGCCGATGTTGCGGACGCGCTCCAGCTCCACAGACGTCGACGCCGCGCGCGCCAGGGCACCTCCAAGGCCAACGCCATGAACAGAAGCCGAGGATCGCAGCAGACGCGGGCCAGCGGCCGCCAGGGGCCCAGCGCGCAGCCGCCGCAGCAGCGCCAACGTCGTCGCCATGCTCGCGGCCACACAAATGTGAGGTGCTCACCCGTTATCGTCAATGGTGCACTGTCATACTTCTTTAATTTGATATAACCTCAAATATATCAAAAAAGAGTGACGATCGTCTGAAGTTTGAAGAGGAAGAGTGTGTGTCATTGAATCTTCACCAGTTGCTGTTCCAGAGTCAGCACGTGACCGAGAGCAGGCACATGCGGTCCCAGCGCCGCTTGAAGTACCCGTCGAGGCGCAGGGCCTGGTCCTTGAGTGCCCGCCACTCGTGCCGCGCGCTCTCGTTCAGCGCCGAGAACAGGTCGTGCTGCAGGTCGTGGTCCGTCTCGACATTGTGCAGCGCCACAGCACTCGAGCGCGCGTCGTACTGCAACCGCTCGTCGCCAATCACGATCGACAGCTTGCGCGACGGGTTGTTGCT
>JAADYH010000747.1:0-14899 GCA_023338125.1 Phytopythium aichiense | reverse complement strand
CACGGCGGCGAAGAACATCATGATGACGTACTTGCCGGCCTGTGAAGGCGCGTCGTAGTTGATGCGCGCCTCGATCTCGGGCGTGTAGTCCTCGGGCGAGATGTCGCGGTCCGAGCTGACCGTGTAGTACGGCTCGCCCTGGGGGAAGCACGCCATGATGGCCAGCATGACGATAGTGACGACCCAGCCGATGAGGATGTAGGGCTTACGGCGCAGACCGAAGATGGGGAAGCAGTCCGACAGGATGCCGTAGAAGGCCTTGAAGGACCACGGCAGCGTCACTAGTGTGCTCGCCGTCGTCGTCTGCTGGCCGCTCGCGTTCAGGTACTGCTGCAGGAACGGGTAGACGACGGACGGCAGCATGCCGTACGTGAGGCCGACGGCCGCGTACTGGAAGAGCAGGCCGGCCGCCTCGCGACTCAGCAGGCGGACCGCTCCGCCCGGACGCAACGCGCCGCCCTCGTACTCTCCGTAGGCAGCGTCATGGTCGTCAGGCGTCTTGATACCAGCAAATCCGCCTTCGACGTCCTTGGGCTGCGTCTGAGAGGCGCCACTGATGTACGACAGCCGCCCAGTGGTTTCGGCTTCGAGCGGCGTCTTGAGTCCTCCGCGCTGCGCGTTGACTGCAGCCATGGTGTCCGATGCTCTGATGGTCGACTGGGCTGGTCGGTCGAGGTGCGGAGGCCGAGGCAAATGCACGAATGAACTCTTGCCCAACTGACCGATCGGAGAGACGCTGGGCTAGTCGTCCGCCCGAGAGAGGCTGGCCTCTTGGCGGTACACACTTCGAAGTTGCTCCCTCTTCAGCTCTCCGGCTAGCGCTTCGGCGCATTGCCAAAATGGAGCATCAACATCCTCTTACGCCGACGGGTGGCCCCGTCGTCAGCCGAAGGCTTTAACGACGGCGGTGCGTGGAGCTCGAGATGCGCCATCGCTACTGCTTGGCCATCATGATCCGCTCGGCTGATGGGAAGAGAAGGCACTCGCAGCCCCGTGCGATGCGCAGCGTGTCGACTTGACACTCAGCACTTTAATTCGAGGACATGTGTTTCTTGATGGCGAGATGCCCTCCAGTTGACTCGGTGACGGTCTCAGTGACGGGAGCTGCCGGCGTCCCAATTGCCGGGCGTCGATCGGCCACGCCGCCTCCGACGCGACTGACTTCGCTCCGCCCCGCATTGTGATTGGGCGAGCGCGGTCACTTCAACCTGTTGCGGCTCACACCATCGATCTCACACGATCATCACACGATCAGTACCGCTGACAAGAGAACGGGCGAACACTTCCTGCTCATGTCCGCGGCCGACATGGCAGAGAGGCGTCGTGGTGGGTGGTGACCACTGGTGACTTGTAACTCACTGTGAGTGAGCTCCGCTCCGGTCACGCACTCGCCTGGTGATCCGCCAGCGAAGGATGCGCCGTGCCAAAGGCTCCGGTGAAATCCAGCGAGCACCTGATCATCTTGACCCACCACGGCGAGACTTGTACACACATACGGCGCCTGTGCAGGCTTCAGGATGGACACACGCGCAACCAGAACGCTGGGAACGATGTTGGCCGCCATTGGCGCGCCTCGTACATACTTAGCGTACTTGCTAGTCCGCGAGTCCTCCGGAATCGCGGCGGGCCACCAAAAGCGAGACAAATCTACGGCCCTGCACGCTGCTACGGTGTCTTCCTGCTCGCTTCCTTCCCGCCCCGCTCAGAATACGCCGACGATCCAGCGCTGATAGCGGTCGTACCAGTTGGTGCGCCAGTTGTCGAGCGACGCGTCGATGAGCGAGTGCACAAAGTCCTCGCACGAATTGATGTCCAAGTCCGGCTGGAAGCGCGCCGCCAGCTTCTCCACGGCACCCTTGGGGTCCCCGCCGAAGCACGGCAGGTGCTCGTTGCCGTGCAGCATCATCTCGACCAGCAGCGTGAACCTGTGGCGGTACTTGCGCGCGACGAGGAACGAGCGCACGCACAGCGAGCGGAAGCGGCGGAAGGCGGCCGAGCGCGGGCCGCCCATGAGCTCCACAAAGTCCTGCGTGAGCTTGAACGGCGCCTGCTCGAACGCCATGTTGCCCGGGTTGTTGGACAGGAAGAAGCCAAAGTCGATGTGGATGATGTGGCCCTCTGCGTCCAGCAAAATGTTGCCGTTGTGCCGGTCCTTGACCTGCAGCAAGTAGCACACGATCGAGTAGGCTGCCATGGACCGCACAAAGTTGGCGCGCGCCTCCTTGAACGCCGAGCTTGACGGGTCGCCAAAGTGGCGCGTGAAAAAGTCGAGCAGCGTCGTGAATTCGCGGTCATTGCGCTTCAGCGAGTCGATCGAGATCGTGTCGGGGATCGCCTCGACCAGCCCAGACGTCGACGTGATGGCAATCACGTCGTACGGGCGGAGGAACACGGGCACCTGGAACTCCTCGAACACCTTGGCGAACTGCTTGACCAGCTGCGACGCGAGTTGCTCCTGCCGCAGGTCGTCGTCGCTCTTGACGATCACGGGCAGCAGACGCCAGCCCGTCAAGTGTCCATGAGGCGACATCGACTGCACGCGGCGCTCCTTCTCCGCCCACCTCTCCTTGAAGATGACACACGGCAAGTCGCTGTGTCGCCGCTGACTCTCCATCGCGAGCAGCGTTGTGCCGTGGCCATTCGCGTCGTCCTCGTCGTCGAGCTTCGAGTCACGCTCCATCATGTCCTGGATGAAGCGATCCGTGCTGTCAAAGCGCGCAAGCGCCGGTGGAGAGTACGCCGAGCCCACTGATTGCGGCGACAGAATCGTGTCCGACCGTGGAGACCACGCGCCGCTGTCATCCGCGCCAGTGCGTGCCGAGGTGCTGGCTGCAAGGGCCGCCTCGCCGGTCGCTTCGCGCATCTGCTCCGTGATGCGCGCCACCGCCGAGTCGACGCTGACGGCACCTTTGACCAGCGCAGGCGACTTCATGACGGGCTGCGACTGACTGCGCTCGCCGTCCCACGATGGGTATTGGCGAATCGCCGAGTCGTCGACACTCACGCCGTTGCCGGGTGCGAGAAGTGCCTCTCGGCTGGGATCAGGCACGCTGCCAGTGCTCGACTGCTTGCCTCCCCCAGGTCCTTTCCGCTTGAGCGTGTCGATCAGGCCGTGAAGGAGCTCGGCGGGCTGGGACATGGATATGTGCTGGGAGAGCGAGCGGAGACGCGTCGGACTGCTCGGTGGCTTGGACTCGCTCCAGAATCCGAGCGTCGCTGCGTCCGGAGACACGAGCGGCGTGCGCTCCGACGGCACGATGCCGGCTTCGTTGAGCGCGGGCTTGTCGAACATGGTCAGTGTGAACCGCCGTGCGTACGACACGCTGCTGCTGCGTCGCTTCTGTGCTGGTGCGCTCGCCCCCGCCGGCGGAGGGTAGTCGACAACTTCGAGGCACAGCAAGAAGGGCACTCGCTCCTGCAGTTATCGCCACAGCAGTTAGACATCTGCATCACGAACAGGGGTGGGTGGACGAGAGCAAGCGACCCGAGACGTACCCTTGTGGAGAACGTGAAGCTTTCAGAGATGTGCAGGCGCTTGATGCGGTGGAACGGGTTGCCCACGGGCAGGTAGAGCGAGTTGGACGGTAAGAACTGCACCTCCAGGTCCCGGAGCCACTTTTGCAGCTGCAGCAGTCGAGATGAAGGCGTCAGCAGCGTCAGGCAACCCTCTCCGAGCACCAGGACTGTACCATTTCGTTGCGGCGCGGGATCGCGACGGCGCGCAGGTTGGACGAGAGGTTGGCCAGCGCGCCGAGGAAGGCGGTCTCGAGTTCGAATGGGTCCGCCGCCACCCCGCGCTCGGCGTAGTCAATGGCGGCGACCTGCTTGTGGAACGTAGCATAGTGATCGTCCTTAGCCGACGCGGGCAAGAGGCAGTCGACTTCATTCGCGGTCGAGGAGGCAGCTACCCGCGCGGTCCAGTCGCGCCGCACTGACGAGTGGTGGCCCGCTTCCTCCTCCGAGGCGGCGCCCGTGCTCGACCCAAGTCGTGGGGACAGCGCCGGGAACTCGATGGCGCGCGCCGGGTCGGCCCCGCGGTCGCACACCTCCTCGATGAGCACCTGCACCTGGCGCGTGGCTTCGTCCGTACGGAACGACGGGTTCCACAGGCAGTACGACTGCAGGTACCACAGCATCTTGTGCGCGAACACGTGGGATCTGCAGACAGACAAAGACGCACACGCAGGTCAGAGACTGGCGAACGCATCGAGAGAGAGAGAGAGAGAGAGCTAGGCCACACGTACGCGCTGCACTTGTCGAGCAGCAGCCGGCAGAGCTGTGGCGACTGTACGAACACGCCGAGCAGCAGGAAGCTGCACATCTGCGGCAGGTAGAACTCGAACTCGTCCGGGCTGCGGTCCGCGGCGACGGCCAGGCGGTCGATGGCGGCTGCGCGGGCGGCCACATCGTTAGACGAGAAGGATCATCACAGGGCGTGGAGGAGCAAGGCGGCGGACGTACTCTCGCGGTGCGCGTAGAGGCGCACCATGGCCTCGAAGGTCGGGTCGGCAGCCTTGCGGCGGAACTGCTTGACGAGCGAGTCCCATTTGGTGCGCCAGCGCGCGCGCTTGGCGTCCTGCTCGCTGAGCACGTCGCTGATGAGGCGGTCGTCCGCGAGGCGGCCGCGGCTCTTGTTGAGCTGCAGGATGTACCACAGCTGCAGCACGGCGCTGGTCATGGCGAGCCCCCAGAGCGCGTAGACGAAGCTGGGGCCCCAGGGGACGGCGCGGAAGCGCGCGAAGGTGCGATGGTCGCGCCAGAAGACGAGCGGCTGCAGCGAGGCGAGCGCCATGACGACGCCCTCGACGAGCGACACGCAGAAGACGAAGCAGCGCGTGGACGGCACGCGCTTGTTGCGCTGGCGGATGTACGTGAAGAGCGCGAGCCGGAAGAGCGACAGCGCCGCCAGCGCCGCCAGCGACTGACGCACGTCAGCAATAGCGCGCAGGTCGTCCGCCAGCAGCGCCGACCGCCGGTAGTACAGCGGCACGCCGGCATACCACGCAAGCACGGACGCCTCGGCCGCCAGCGCCACCACGTTGAACACGCCCATGGCCGGCGACGGTCGGGAGGGCGGTCACGCCCAGGCAGGAAGGCAGGCAGGCACGCGGGCGGGAAGTCAGGCAGTCCGATAGACAGGCAGGCGGCGGATCCTTTCAGGGAGTGAGCGTCGGCGATCCGATCCACGCCGCCGCCGTATGCGACTTGGGCTTTCTCGGCGAGAAGCGTAGCGGTATAACTGTGATGCATGGGAGGGATGGCTCAGTTGTTCCAGACGGTTATGTGCGCGGTTATGGAGAGCATTTTATAATTGATTCAAGGCAATATATTACTGGATAGATTCCTCTTTGCAATTGAAATGCTTGAATTCAGATATCACTTGCTCACAAGTCTAGACAAATCATTGATTATGAGCAGTTTCGCATTTGCGCACATTCGCTGCATCCACTGCTGAAAAACCTGCGACCTGATCCGAGCGAGGTTTTTCACCAGCATAAATCAGACAGAAACTGCAAATCACGGATCGGATCAGATTAGAGCCCAGCGATACGTTTAACCTGTACTATACAGGACAGTCGCGCGCAGGAAGCGGGCTCGGACAGCGTACGGACAGGATAACAAAGGCTCACGCCGCCACCCGTGGTCTCTGCACCGTCATGCTCGTCGGCGGCAGGCCGGCTCACCGGCCAGTTTCCTCCGCGCCGCCGTTCCCAGGCCCGCGTCTGCCTGCCTGCCTGGCCGCCTGGCCGCCTGCCCACCGACCAGCGGCGGGGATGACACTCCGGCTCTGGGCGTGCGGTCCGACCCGACAGACCAGGGCAGTGTCGTTGCCGACGCAGACCTAACTAGTACGGCCGGTGCCGGCGGTCGGGCCGGTCCCGGAAGTCGCGATCGCCGCCGCCACCGCCGCCGTAGTGGCTAAACCCACCGCCGCCGCCGCCACCACCGCCACCGCCGCCGTATCGGTCTCCTCCGCCGTAGCGGCCGCCACCGCCGCCGTAACCGCCTCCTCGACGGCCACCCCCTCGACCGCCGCCATAGCCCCCGCCGCCGCCACCAGTCCACCCGCCGACTGGAGGCTCCGGCTTGCCCGCGAGCTCCACCTTGATCTTCTTGCCGCGCACTTCCTGGCCTGCAGAACGCAACGAGTCCGGAGAATGAGCGCGACAAGCCCGCACGAAAAACAAACAACTCCAGCCACGAGCAGACGCACCGTCAAAGAAGGAAGGAGCTGTCCGCGCGGCGTTCGCGTCCTCGTACGTGAGCACGGCGTCGCCCTTGGGCTTGCCGCTGTCGTCCGAGTAGATCTTGATCTTGAACGGCCACTGGTCCTTGTAGCCGCGCTTCTGCTTCTCGCGCGCCACGACGCCCAGCGCGCCGAACATCTCCTGCAGCTCGTCGCTCGTCACGTCGTCCGGCAGGTTCGAGATGTAGATGCGGGCCCACGTCGGGTCGTTCTCCGCCTCCTTCTTCGGGTCCCACGACCCGCTCGCCGCTGGCTGCGACGCGCCCGAGGACCCGCCGCCGTCCTCGTACGACGAAGCCGGCCCTCCCGCGTCGCGCCGGTCCGAGTCACCGTCTCCGCCGCCGCCGCGCGGCTGCCGCTCCCGCGACCGATCGCGCGGCCGGTCGCGGTCCTCCCGGCGGTCACCTCTATACGCGTCCCCACGGTTCCCTCCGCGGTCGCGGTCCCGACTCCTGTCGCGCCCGCGTTCGCCCTCCCGCTCGCGGTCTCGGCTACGGTCGTGCGCGCCGCCACCGCCGCCGCCGCCGCCCGACGGGCCGTAGCGCTGGTCCCGGCTGCTCATGGCCACCGTCGGTCCGTCCGTCCGTCTTCTGGGGTGTGGTGGTGGTGCTATTGGCACAAAGGAGACTCTTGCGGTGGCACTGAAGTGAATCGCACTAAAACCTCGCATTTCAAGTATATCGACTGTCAGCATTATCAAATACCAAAGGAAATGTGTTGCTTCAGCGAAATAAGGTGACGGAATGGGATTGGCAGAGAAATTGGGTTGCGCGATCCGATGATTGGCTATATTTATCATTGCCGGATACTTGTCGTGCGGTGCTTCCATTGGCCGAAAAGCACACCGAACCCCTATCCATTTCCCAGGGAGAGAACCGTTTTCTGTACCTATGGGATCCCAATGAGCGTGAACAATCCTCTTCCTCGAATTCATCCAATCACACAGGCCCCAAACTCTATAAATACGCTTTTTCCGCCAATCCCACGCGCCGGCGATAGTCAGTCGCGGATTGCGGCGGAAATAGCTCAGCGACCGCGCGAAAGGGGCGAGTCAACCACCAAAGCAACAAGCGAAACCACCTCGGGAAAGAACGCCGACGCTGCGCCGGCATTCGCTCCTGGACGACGCCCCGCCCGCCCGCCTGCTGCCTGCCGCTCCCCGCCCGTGTGGAGCGCTGCACCGGCTGCCGACCGACCGAGTGAGTGACCGACGCGCTCGCGCCTTCTCCAGCGCCGGAAGTGACGAGAGAAGAGGAGGAAAGACCGGCGTCCGAGAGCGAGGACGCGCGTTTGCTGACCGCACCGCAGGATTTCGAGCCTCGTCGTGATGGAGGAGAAGTCCAGGAAGCCCGAGGGTGAGTGCGAGCCTTTTTCGGGTCGCGGCGAGCGAGCGGCGGACGCGGACTGACGGATGGAGTTGATGCGGTGTGGCGCGACAGACACGCCGTTCAAGCAGCAGAAGCTGAAGGCGTGGCAGCCGATCCTGACGCCCAACTGGGTCATCGGCACCTTTGCGGTCGTGGGGCTGATCTTCATCCCGATCGGCATCATCCTTCACACGGCGTCGGAGGACGTACGTGCGGCTGCTTTTCCTTTGCCGAGGTGTTGACGACGGCCGTGGTCTTATCGGTTGTTGGACTGGCTGGCGCAGGTCGTGGAGTACTCGGTGCAGTATGACGGACAGGACACGGACACGTCGGCGTCGAACGTGGTGCAGCTGGGCAGCGGGTGCTTCCTGGAGGAGGAGGAGGACGGCGACCAATTCAACGCGACCACGCGCGGCTGCCTCATCACGTTCGAGATCGAGAAGGACATGGCCTCGCCCGTGTACGTCTACTACCAGCTCGACAACTTTTACCAGAACCACCGCCGCTACGTGGCCTCGCGCAGCGACGCGCAGCTGCGCGGTGACGCGTCGGCGAGCACCAGCGACTGCTCGCCGCTCACGACCGTCACGAACACGAGCAAGTGGAACTCGACGGCCGACGAGCCCATCGATGACAACACGAGCAACACGTACAAACTGAACCCGTGCGGTCTGATCGCCAACAGCCTCTTCAACGGTAAGCGCGTCATGCTGTCGCCGTGTCGGTCGGCCTGCCGGTCGCGTCCTCTAACGACAGCATCCTACCTCCTCTTGCTGCCGCAGACATCTTCTGGGTCAACAGCATCACGACCACCGACGGAAACACGTACTACCAGGACGACACGTACGGCAGCGGCAGCACGAAGGTGGTGAACCTGCTGGACCAGACGAACATCGCGTGGAAGTCGGACATCGAGACCAAGTTCAAGAACATCGACGAGGCGGACCGTGTGGACTCGGACCTATACCTGTGGCAGAACCCGCGGTACCGGTTCGTGATCCCGATGTACGAGAACCAGCCCGCGATCACGAACGTGACGGCTTGGACGTCGCCCGCGCCTGCCTACGGCGTGCAGGACGAGCACTTTATCGTGTGGATGCGCACGGCCGGTCTCCCGAGCTTCCGCAAACTTTACGGCCGCATCGAGACGGACCTCGCGGCCGGCACCAAGCTCCAGTTCCTCGTCTCGAGCAGTACGTGTCGATGTTGACTGTAAATGTCGCGCGCGGTCCGTCGCTTGAACTCACCTGTCTGCCAACGCTTGCTGCACGCGCAGACTTCGTGGTGAACACGTTCGACGGCAAGAAGTCGCTCGTGATCTCGACGACGTCGTGGTTCGGCGGCCGCAACCCGTTCCTGGGCATCGCGTACATCGTGGTGGGTGCGCTCTGCATGGTGCTGGCGATCCTCTTCTTCGCCAAGCACAAGCTGAGTCCGCGCAAGCTGGGCGACACGCGGTATCTCGTCTGGAAGAACAACCACTAGGCCTGGTTGGACCGCGTTCTCCTTGGCGCATGCGCGTTCCTCGGGTCGTCGGCGGCGAGGCGCACGAGATCCGAGAGACGTGCATGCGCCACTGTATTTCGCCTTTTCACTCGCGGCGGCTTCATTTTCATTCCTTGCCACTCCCAACAAGACACGCGAGTTTGCTTTTCCGTCCTCTGCCTGCCCTCGCGCGACGCAGGGCCCTCGTCCTCGCAAGAGACGCGATCCGTCGCCTCCACCTGTCGCTCGGACGTCCTCATTCGCTCTCTCCACATCCAAAGAGACGCCGCGCATGCCGCTCAGCGACCGCTACGAGGTGCTCGCGCGCGTCGGCCAGGGGGCCTTCGGCGAGGTCTTCCGCGTGCGCGAGCGCCGCTCGGGCCTCGAGGCGGCCGCCAAGCGCCTGCGCGTGCCGCCACCCGCCGACGCGCTGCAGGTGCTCCCCGCCGCGCTCTTCCGCGAGCTCGAGGCGCTGCGGCAGCTGCGCCACCCCAACGTGCGCGTCGACCGCTCTCGACTCGCTGGCTGGCTGGCTGGCTGGATGGATCGATAGACTCACAATGGGCCGCCGCGCAGATCGTCGAGCTGCTGGACGTGGTGCCCGACGGCAGTAGCGTGGCGCTCGTGCTCGAGTTCGTGCCCGCCGACCTCTTCAGCGTACGCTAGCCGACATTGAAGGCGTTCTCATGACTGTGCTGACGGTCGATGAGTCGATACTGCAGCTGCTCCGCCGCCGCCGCGAGCCGCTCGAGCCGGCCGACGTGCGCGGACTGCTACGCATGCTGCTGCTCGCGCTGGCGCACTGCCACGACCACGGAGTCCTCCACCGCGTACGGACCCGCCTTCCCTCCTACAATCTTCTGCCTTCTCCCTCGAAGTCTTACGACCGTTGGTCTCCGCAGGACCTCAAGCCGGGCAACGTGCTCGTGACGGCGCGCGGCGAGCTCAAGCTGAGTGACTTCGGGCTCGCGACCGTGCTGCCCACGGCGCCGGCGGCGCTGTCGCACCAGGTGGCCACGCGCTGGTACCGCGCACCGGAGCTGCTGCTCGGCAGCCGCCACTACGACGCGGCCGTCGACATGTGGGCCGTCGGCGCCATCCTGGCCGAGCTGCTCGCCCTCTCGCCGCTCTTCCCGGGCGCCAACGACCTGGACCAGCTCCACCGAGTGCTCCAATTGCGCGGCCACCTCGAGCGCGACTGGCCGGTGCGTACAACGTGAGGCGGGGCACTCAGGAGCGTCGCTCGCTGCCGGTACTGATGGGAGTCAATCCTGCTGTGCTGCTCGTGGCAGGAGGTGTGCGAGCTGCCGGACTTCGGCAAGGTGACCTTCCCCGAGTACTCCCCGCTGCCGCTCTCAAAGATGTTCCGTGACGCGCCTGCGACGGCCGTCGACCTGCTGGACAAGCTGCTCGCGCTCAACCCGCGGCGGCGGCCGACGGCGAGAGAGGTAGGCACGCGCCGTCAAGACTATCGAGGCAAGCCACACACATCACCATGGTGCACCAGCTCTAACCGTGAGCGAACTCGATGGCTGACAGGCGCTCGCGCACGAGTTCTTCATCGATGGCCCAACCAACCCGCGCTTCTCCTTCGCGGGAGGCTGGCACCCGACAGAAGGCGGCGACGACCGCGACGAGGACGTGGCGGGTGATGTGTCTCCTTCTGGACTCGAAGCTGACGTGCTGGCCAAGCTCAAGCTGGAGGACAACGACCCGTTCCTCGCGTCGCTCGGAAAGCCGCTGGGCTGGAACCGAGCGGCAGCATCGTGAAGGAGCCTGCCTCGAGGCACCATCCATGTTAGTTCCAGGAGACAGACCGACCTCAAACGAGAACGCCTTGCTCGACCACATTCAACTCCGGCGCGAGCAGCGGACTGTATTCACGCTTGACTCCTCGAGATCACCGCGCCGACAGCTGCGTCGCGTCCACGAAGCGCTTGACCCACGTCTCGCGGCCGACGCTCGCGGGCGCTCGGAAGCGCAGCATGCCGGCACGCCCAGCCTCGGGCGGCAGCAGCTTGATCTTGAGCTCGTCCGTGCGGCTGCGCTCGACGTGGAAGCCGGTGAGCACGACCGGCTTCTCGCAGGGCGACCCGCGCTCCTCATACACGCTCTTCGACCGATAGCACGTGAGCGTCGCGTGGTCCAGCACGTAGAAGTACTGGCGCCAGCTCTTGGAGAACATGTGGCCCTTCTCGTAGCGCTCCAAGTAGCCCGACACCACGCGGCTCTTTTCCGCGACCTTGTCGATCGTGTTGATCGTGCGCCGAGTGGCGTGCATCGTGCTCTGGTACAGCGCCTGCTGCTCCGCGAGCGCGCGCTCCACCTTCTCGGACGCGCGCTGAATCTCTTTGCGCAGCTCTGCGACCTTCTCGCTGTGCGTGCGCTCAACGTCCGCGATCGCTTCCGCCTCCTGCCGACTCCATTCCGTTGTCGTGCTCGTGATCTGCGCCACCTGCCGCTGCTTGTCTTGCAGCGAGTCTTCGAGCGCCGTGATTGACTCGAGCCGCGCATCGCACGCGTGGGCGAACCGGTCGTACTCGTGTTGTGCGAGCACAACCAATCGCTGGCGCACCGGACCCTGGAAGAACCCAATCAGGATCGCAGTCGCGCTCGGGCCGCGGGCGATAAAGTTGTACTGAGACACCATGGCCTCCAGGTTGGCCTTGTATGTCAGCAGCTCGAGCGGCAGCTTATTCAGCGGCGCTGAGCTCGCTCCGTTGGCACCGCTGCCTCTCGCCACCCGCTGCTGCCGCTTCTGGGCGACCTCGTTATCCGTCTCGCTCTTCCGAATGACAACCGAGTGGAGATAACGGAGCAGCTCCGCGCAGAAGATCGCCGAGCCCACGTCGTTCGCGCGCTCGAACCGTGCGCGGATCTTGTTGATGTGCGCGAGTAGTCTCTTCTTGCCACGCTCAAAGTCCAGCGGGCACACGAGCTCCGAGTAGACCACAGCAGTCGAGGGACACCTCAAGTCGGCCAGGAACGGCGTGAGCAGCTCCTTGGCCTTCGCGAGTGCGTCCCTGTGAATCCGATCGAGCGACGAAGAGTCGACGGGCATCGACTCGCTCGGAGTGTTCACATACTCCAGCGGCACCGAGTAACTCTTGATCTTGGACGTGCACTTGGCGAGCACGTCGTCGGGCGACTCCACGGGGATTGACGCTTTACGGACCGACGTGACGCCGCCTTCGCCTTCCTCTTCGTCCTGGTCTTCCGCGATGAATCCAAGGTCTGCTGCCGCTGTTGACGCCGCTTTACGGTTCGGCGGCGTGGGTGGGAACAGCGAGAACTGCTTCGTGAATGCCCGGCCCGCGCGATTCTTGATAAAGCTGAAGATGCCCGTGTTGAGTGTTGGTGCCGGTGCAGCCGCCGTCAGCGAGTCTCCCGGGGCTTGCGCGGGCTGCCGCTTGAGGTTGCCGAACTCGTCAAACACAGAGAAGTTGCCTTGTCCGGCGTTGACCACGCCCCCGGCAGCCTGCTTGTCGTTCGACTTGAACTTGTTGAGCTTGCGCTCCGTCACGTCGATCAAGTACTCACCCGTGATGGGCACACGCTCATACGCGACGAGTCGCGCGTGCATCTCGTCCGTGTACTTCTCTAGCGCCGAGGCCACGAGCAGCTTCCAGTAGTTGGCCAGCACGTTGCTCACGAGGCGCTTGAGCACGAGCGTCGTGCTGCGCGCCGCGCCGACCGCGTGCGCCAGCGACCGCGTGAGGTGCAGCAGCTGGCTGCCGTCCAGGAACCGCCCGAAGAAGGCCTTGGGCTGCAGCCCGGCGCTACCGTCGGTCGCGTGCGCCACTACCTTGGTCGACGTGAACGCCTGCGGTGTCGCGAAGCCCTCGGGCGTGCTCATCGTACTGGACTTGACCACGACGCAGTCTCGCGCCTTGGCCAGCGACGTCAGCAGCAGCGCGTGCTGCTGTGCCTCGACGTCTTCGCTGGTGCTGCTGATGGTCGCCGCGAGCGCCGCGAGCCGCTGCTCCAAGTACTTGGTCGGTGACTCGCAGCCCTCCATCTCCTTGACCTTGAGGTCCACGGCGATCCACGTGAGCCGCGGCATGAACGCCTGCAGCAGCCGCGTGTTACTCTCCGCGTCCCCGGCCTCGCCGAGCACCTGGATCTGCGCAAAGTCGGCCAGGAAGGACAGCTCGCCGAGACTCGCGGCCGTGATGGGGCCCGGCGCCGCGAGGCACACGTGCGAGGCCAGCAGCAGCAGCAGCGAGCCCCAGAACGGCTCGGCGCGCAGGTCCACGCCGCGCAGCACGCACAGCAGCGCCGCCGCGTCCGCGTCGCCCACGCCCACGGCCTCGCGCGAGACGTACAACCCGCGCTCGCCGGCAAAGGCGGCCGCCGCACCCGTCGAGTCGCCATCCTGCAGCTGCAGCACGCCCAGCAGCGCCAGCTTGCGCGACGAAAGCTTGGCGCCCTCCAGCAGGTCGATGCCCGCCCCACGCAGCCGCAGCTCCGGCGCATCGCCGCCGCCCGCCGCGCACGTGCACAGCGGCACGAGGTCCGCCATCTCGTCCGTCTCGTCCGGTCTCGAGGCGACGTCGATCAAAATGCGGGCGTGTTCCACTTGGCTGGAGTATCGGAAGGCCGACACTGCTGCCCTTCCGATACTCAAGCCAAGTGGAGTCCGAGGTGGGTGAACAAAGAGGGAGAGAAAAGAAGCACCCTGAAGACTCGCTATAGTGGTAAAGTACGGTTCCACGATATCAATTTAAGCATTGTCAACTGTACGATTCCCTCGGCATCTGAGTCCAACTTCAACAACCTGATAATCCTTTAGCTCGTTGCAGCCTGCAGCAACATGTCGACTCTCGAGCACGACCAGGCTAGAGTAGACACTCGAACCACTTGACGGGTTTCTGCGAGTCCTTGAAGAGCGCGTCGCCGTGACGGAAGGTCGTGTCCATGTGGTTGAGCCCCGTCACGTAGAAGGCGTCCGAGTACGTGCTGCCGAACGCGCTCGAGTCGAGGCCAGCAGCGCAGCTCTGGAACTCGACCAGGCCGTCGTTCTCGCTCGACTTGTGCGGGATGACGGACCCCGCCAACTTGTACGTAATCTGATCCGTTGACAGGAGCCCCGAGTAGTCGTTGCTACACATGGCGGCGTCGACGTACTTGGCGTACACGCTTCGGGCCGCTGCGTATTTGGCATTCAGGGTCGACGAGCTGTAGCTGCCTCCGTCGTACGTGAGATTCTGCAGCGCCGCGTTCACCGGGCAACTGCCAAAGATATCGAGCGCCCAGCTCACAAGACCAGTGAGCGACCCGGCGCAGGCGCCTTCCAAGTAATCCGGGCCCATGCTGCCCTTGAAGGGTCCGCTTGCAGCGACCCACGTCGAGGACGAGTCGAGCGAGCACTTGCCCGAGGCGATAGCTCCGGCGAGATTGAGGTTGCCCATTGAGTGTCCTACGATGATCGTGTCCTTGATAACGCCAGTCGCGCTGTTGCTCGTCGAGCTTGCTGCCAGCGCCAAGTTGCACGTCTTCTGCTGGATAGCATCCTCCGTCCAGCCGTGGTCCCGAGTGTTGAGCACGCCAAATTTGACCGAAGTGCAGCAAGGTGCGCTGTCCGCGATGTCACCGAAATAGTCGGTTGGTGATGTGTCTTGCAGTCCAGAGGGCTCATTTACCGATCCAAGTCCGTGAAAGAAGACGCACGGGCGCTTCACGCCTTTGCACGAGCAGGTGGAAGACGCCATCGACACCTCCTTCGCCTCGGACGACAGCGCGCGGCGAACGAAGTCACCAGTAGCGCCTGACAGCAGAGCCGACGTCGACGACGACACCT